>JAHHFK020001539.1:0-20978 GCA_024533555.2 Aedes koreicus | reverse complement strand
TCTCCAACGAGGAAAATGTAATGCCCCCGTATCTCTTTGATCAAAGACTGAAGGTAACAGCCGATGTATATTTGAAAGTTCTGTAGAATGTTATTGTGCCGTGGATGAAGAAGGCTGCTGCTGGCCGTCATTTCCTCTTCCAACAAGCACCTGCTCATAATGCTTAGAATAGACAAAAATGGCTTGCGGAAAAGGTTACGGAGTTTTGTGAGATAGAAAATTGCCACCCCTACAAACCTCCCCTCCCCCCTTGCATTCCCGATCCAATCCTTTGGATTATTTTGTGTAGGGCGTTGTCCAGCGGGATACCAATCAAACCCCTTACACCTCGCTTAGGTCGGTCAAAGCTTGAATCAAAGCTGTGATGACATCTATGGATCGAAACTTGGTAAAACGTGCGTGCAGCAGTTTCCGGAAGCATCTAAACTACAGCCGTCGAAAGGGAGGGTGCTTTTATTGAATGAAATAATTCACAATTCCCATATGTAAGGGAATTAATTAAACCACAAAACATACATTGCATATGTAGTGCAAACTGGTGTATTTTTTTTAAAACATGTAATTTACAGCAATAATTCGTCACACACCCTGTATAATTTGTCAGTTGCTAGTATATATAAGAAACGATTGCTTTAATTAAAGCTAGTGATAACGAACAAAATGGTTTACTTATAAAAATAAGATTGAGCAGCCAAATCCAAAAATATGAATAAAAAGAACAAAACGCAGAGCAAGACTTGCTTGGTCCTACCTTAGCTCAGTCAGTAAAAGTGCAGCTACAATTTGTAGCCTACAAATCATCACCATATTGGACATGGTTGGGTTCAATCCTTGTTTAGTTCCTGGTCTAGGGTTTATGATTGTACTTGCCAAACGATCATAACTAATTCAAAACGGTACAGGAATTGGTATTGGAAGCTCTAACTTAATAACTGTGGAAGTGCCTTTAGAACACTAAGTTGAAAGCCACAAGTCACACTATAGATCAAAAGGTGCAACAACAGTCGAATTCGAACGGTGCCCGTATGTGGTGTGCAAGTGTGGATCAAAGAGCAGTAACCGTCTTGAGATCTAAATTAGGTGGAATTCTGTTGATTGGTTACTATTGATATAAGCACTTACTGAAATGGAGGTCGATAGAGAAATCGTAATCAACAACGTTGAGGAACAGTTACGAATTTACTCGCTGGAGGAAATAGATTCATGTGCCTCATCAATCCTCGATGCCTCCAAGCATGCTGACGTCTATGATGATGACGACGACTGTGAGGACGGCATAAATGTTACTCTGTTGTCAACATCTGCTACTACCAACGGCCGAAAAGTGAAAGGTAGCAAGGAAAAATAAATGGATCGAAGAGCTCCTCCTGTGGTTTCTGCTACTAAAAATTCAGCTCAGCTCAATCCAAAGTGCCGTGGAATATCGGTACATAATGCGTTGCAAAATGATAAAAAGGCAAAGCGCCTCAATGGAGCAGGTTAAAAGAGGTTTAGGTACCTTATAAATCATGGTCATAGCCCCGATGAGACTCGATTATTGGCTGAAAAACCTTTTAGAGTACATGTTCTTCTTCTTAGCGTTTTCAAGCTTATTGCTTTCACAATTAGTTTATCGCTTGCTCTCAACTTAGTGTTCTAAATACACTTCCACAGTTATTAATTAAGAGCTTTCGATGCCAGGTACAATTTTTTGCATTAGTATGATTGTGTGGCAAGTACAATCATACTCTACGGCCAGGGAGTCGAGAAATTTTCCTTAACGAAAAATTCCTAGACCAGACCGGGAATCGAACCTAGCCACCTCCAGCATGGTGTTGCTTTTTAGCTGCGCCTTTGCCGACTGAGCTTAGAGTACATGTATCTGACCCTAATAAGCGTTGCAGAAATGCGGAGTTAAGTGAATCTAATTCCATATACCAATCCACCGAAAAGGATTCCTCGTCATATTGAAAGAGACCTGTGCCTCCAGCAAAGTCCTCGGTGCAAGCAAGACTGAATAGGTCTTTCAATACAGGCTCCTTCAAACCTGCTTATAGTGAAGTAGTAAATTTTACTAGAATTGGAATTTTACACAATGGCCATCGGAATGTTGAGCCAACTACACACCAACTAGTTGCTACCCAAAAGGCAACTCTAACAAGAGTAGCTGAGCAAAAAACGGATAGAATTGAAGCTATGTTCGGCAACTATTTAATAATTATCGACTCACCCTTTAGACTGCATCATATTTCTTGCAATCCCATGCAAACGCAAAACAATTTGATTACTTATTGATAACTATGAAAATATAATCGCCAGCACCGCAAGTGATCTTGTAAGCGCAAACATAAACAACAGATAGACATCTAACTCCGAGCTGACATGTCCTACTCTAGAGTTTACCAAAGGAAATGTTTGCGGGTCATAGTGATGAGCATTTTCATTAAAATCGCCGATGTTTATAGAACTCAAAGACGAAAATCCGGCTTTTCCACATCCCCGGGGATTTGATTACTTCCCCGAATATATCCAAAAGGCAAATCATTAAATTCAGTTTGATGGCCGACGGAAAATGAGATTTAAATTAGGTGTACACGTGTTCGTCGCACATACCTGTTTCCGAAAAACCATGACCCTGTACAGGGGCATGCATTTGCTGCCGGAGTCCTGTGAGACTATGGATAAAAAGTATGGATTTTTCTCGGAATCCATCCCAACGTAATTCTGGTGAACTGGAGGTGATGTCCCATTGCAGCCAGGTAATTGCCATCCGTTGAGGTTGATGTCGCAAAGTGATGTGTTAGGCATGAAGCGAGATAGGGAGGAATCGTCATTGTTTCCATGGAAATCGTTAATGATTGCGACAGATAGATAATGGTGGTTGTTTTATGGGATACTTACGTTTTCCTAGAAAATATTTGAAATACCATCTCGTTTGATGCTCTGGGTTCTCCAAGATCGGTGTGCTGGGTGAACCAAAAACCTAAGCGTTGGTTCGTCGTTGGTTTGCGTACATGGAAATAGAATAAGTGAAAATTAAGCTCAGCATTAATGAATTTGCGAGATGGCACCGTCGTGTGAAATAATTATTCGTTTCAAATCGGTGTTTTATTCATCTACACACGTAACAGCAGAACAGCAGCTCGAGTAAAACACCGATTTCGTAATCAGCACAGGTGCTATTTTTCGTTTAACTGGGAGTCGTCTAATGCATAAGTAATTAGCTTTCAACAGAGTCCGACTGCAAGAGATATCCTTTCTACGGATACCGTCTTTCAGTTGGGGTGCTTGCCACGCAATAGTACACGTTATTATGCTGACGAGAAGGTTTGGGAAATTAGGGACACAAATAGTGACCTGCAAAGTTTGGGTCTTGTTTGGCTATGGGATTTCATCTTTTGGTAGAATAAACAATGGAAAGCTCGAAAAATTGGAATCGTACCGGTTGCCTAGAGGAATACTTGGAAGTATTTCGTGGAACTATTCGCATTTTATAATAAGTTCAGTAAGTAAATGTATACATATTTTGAAATGACAAAAAAAAACCAGAGGATCTATGTACAACCTGCAACATGCAGAAGGTCGGAAGACAAAAAATCGATGGATAAAGGTTAAAAGGTCGAATGAAGAGCAGGAAGATAAAAGGTCAAATGGATAAAACGTCGAATGACAAAAGGTCGAAATTCAAAAAGCTCATAAAGGGATATTAATTGAAGGCGACGAAAGGACAAATATCGAGATGAACAAAGAGAAAAAAAAATACATACAGATATCCTGTGAAATTGTGCGTTCAAACATTTAGACTGCATCCAAAAAGAGTAAATAATTCATAGGACGTTTCTCAGTTTACATGAAAGCTAGGAATGTGTGGGTATGTTAACAATCTCAAATTTAAAGTGTAAGCGATGCTGAATGTAAATAAAAACTTACAAAGGGAATATTTGTCTGATAATCTGAGAGCTGTTGTTACTGGAATGATATTCTTAAAAAAAAAAAAAAAAAAAAAAAAAAAAAAAAAAGTTAATTAAGTTTTCTTTTTTAAAGCTGTGTATTTCAAACAGCTCTCCCAAAGAAGTTGATGTATTAAACTAATTTGTACGTCAATCCGTTACCGAGATACAGATGATTTCATTATTCCGGATTCTAAATGGACATAGCTGTAATTAGGGATTATAGTAGATTTTGGTCAATTAGTTTTTAGGCTCACAATTGAGTGCTTCTTCACTATTTGTTGGTTCGTTGTTAAGTGAATATTTCACCACAGAATAAATGGTCAACCAAAGCTAGAATTTAAGAATATTTAACATTTTTTCTAAGTGTTGATTGAACGGCGTTGGTAAGTGTGGGATAAAACGGAAGGCTAAACTTTTGAAGTCCTTTTTTCTCCGGTTTCAGGGTTGTGGCATTGTATCTTCGCTTCTTACTTTCATGTTTGCGGAGGATTTTAGCTATGAATTCTGTATTATACCCGTTCACTTCCGCAGCTTGATGAATTTTATTTCGTTCAGTTCAAAGATCTTCTCTCTCCATGGGGATATTGAAATTACGGTGCGCCTTTGAATGAAAGGCTGCATGTTTTTGGGCACTGAAATGGTTTGAATTGGATGTGATGTACCGGTCTGTAGAAGTTGGTCTCCGGTTCATCCCGAATTTTATTTTTTGTCGATGTTTCTGCTGATCATCAGATCAAGAAAGGGAAGCTTTTCATCAGTTTCTTTCTTTAATGTTAACTATATTGTTCTATGTTTTGAGTTTAACAATTCAAGTAACTGTGGTAGAGAGCATTATTTTACAGTTGCAAAAATATCGTCCAGATTCGAGGGACGAGATTTTCTTTCTGCAATTCTCCCTCAAAGTCGCTCATGAAAGCATCTGCCAAAAGGGGTGATAGTTTACTGCCCATGTAGACCATAACTTGGTTTGTAAAACTTTCCCCTAAACGAAAAGAAGTTCTGGTTCACGCAAGCTTCTGTCACCAACAAATACCCTTTGATGTGGTTGATTGGAAAAAGTTTCTATTTCAAATGGAAAAAAAGGTACTTGGCTAACGCATCAGGCACAAGAGACATTTGTTTAAAAGTGCAGCGAAGATCAAAGGACGTTCATACCTCACCCCATCGAACCGAAATCATTCAACTGGTCTACCAGTTCTATTTGAATTTCGAACACTTTTTCCGTGAAATATGGCATTCTTTTACATTTCATCCACCAGCCATGCAGCCATTTTCTCAGTTGGAGTACAAGTGTTCGACGAAATCGGTCTGCATCGCTACCGGATGCTTGAAAGCCGGACGTTATCTGTATATTAGGCTGCTGGTAGTGAATGTCCACGCTGGGATCCTTGGCACCACTTGAAATCTCGAGCTAAAAGTGGTTCGCAGTTTACGCTTCGGACTCATCAAAAGTCTAATGACAAATACAACAATTTCTAGAAATCCTAATGCTCTTAGCCTCCCAAAATAGCAATCGCCTTTTCCTCGTGAAGCTTTTCCTCCCCGTATGCTTCACCCATTAAGAACAAAAGTATGAAGACCCATTTATGTTCTGAGCTGGTGAACGCTGCGGATAGCCTTTGCTCGATGTGTTTCCGTAGAAGTCGCTTGGTTCCTTGAAAGTTGGTCCCGTTGTCGCTGTATACCTCTACTGGTACTCCTCGACAACCGATAAACCTTTCAGATGGAACACGCACAGTTAGACAACTACAAAAGACGATCAATCCCTTCACGTTTGCTCTTCCTTGCGTCACCATCAATGGACAGAAATAGTCCAATCCGGTGAAACTGAATGTACGACTGTAGGCAGCAAGACGGGTTGATGGAAGTGGAGTGATCGGAGGAATGTACGGTTGAGCACTACGAAATACAAGGTACCACCACTCACGGCTGCATCTCCACACCATTGTTTGCAGCCAAGGACAGTTTCCGGGTTTCCATATACTCCCAGTGGTACAGATCTACCACAAGCGAGCTCACTTCACTCCTTCTAGGCAGAGTCGCTGGAGTTTGCAGTTTGTATGATGCATGGTGCGCTGCTCCAATGCACCCGTTTGGTAGCGTACTTCCGTTTTCATCCAGCGTTGTTTTTCGGCATCGTTTGCGCACCATTTTTTGCCACAGATTTTTTCTTCGTGAGGATTGAAGTCTCGTCCGGAAACATTATCTTTGCACTTGCTTCATGATCACCGCTTCCGCTGCCTGGAACTCCTCCGGATGTAACTTGCCAGTGATGCTGCGCCGCTTACTATCTGTGTTCTTAGAGAATCTCAGCACATAAGCTACGGTGCGATGTAGCCTCTCCCATTTTGAGAACCTTGAGAACTGAATGACTAACTCATACGGAATGTGGAATAGAACAGTACCTATGTCGTTTCTCTTTCATTTCGATGTTGTATAACACTGGAACAGTCGACCACAGTCTTTAGGAAACTTTAGGAACTCTGGTCCAGCAAATCAACTGCTGTCGGTGTCTTAATATGGTCCATTACCACACTTGGTACCTTCATCGGCCGGATTGGACGACGATGATACGTATATCCACTCATCTACGCTGGCACTCGGAAGGATCTCTCCTACTCCGTGGGCAACGAACGGTCGGTAGTTACTTGGATCCGACCATCCATAGTATACCGAGCACTTTCATAGGGTGTTTCTTATCAACTAGATTCATGTTCTTGTTTCTATCGTTCCTTGAAACTCCTAGAAAATCCAGTGTTGCATCACTGTTGTAATTCCAGTTCCTCAGAATGAAGCCACCATTGCAATGAACTAAGCGATTGACTTCCTCCTCATCGTCGAAGCTACGAAGATAGTTGTCGCCGCAGTTGATGCCAATTATAATTTGAACAGCAGCAGAGATTGTGTTGCACGTGCTTCTAGGTGTTTAAGTTGTTTACCAACTGCGGTGAGGCTCATGAAGTAGTCGCCCTAAAAGTTGATTCGCCCATAACGTAAACTTCAGCAGGCAGTGCTTGATCGAAACGAAACAGAAATCGAAATCGCTTGTCGCTTGCTAACATAAAGATTCAATGGAACATCTTGAACATCGACGTTCACCGCAATAATGAACTGCCAATTGGTTGGGTCACTTCATTAGATGGCGGTTTCATGAAGTTTCATTAACGATAGCTCCAACAGTTCTTGCACCCGTTGATCTTCCGCTGAAAGAATAGAGTTGGTTGTTTTTACTTGTTCCACAGCAAACAATTTCTTCACAGCGCCACAAACTAAAAAATGAGTTGTTTTTTTGGTTGGTTGTGGGAAGACTTATACTGCCGTGAAAAGCAAATCAGTCCCATATGACTTTTCGGTGGTTTTGAGTTATGATTATTATTATTTCTAATTATCGTGGTTCTTGACGTTTTAATGAAAAACTTGGGTAGTTTGTTCTGACCAAACATGAAAACAACATTGAGCCAGTTTGTCCCATCTTAAAAATAATCGCATATCTGTCCTACCATATGAAACAAGACCTAGTAACGCTCTTTTATTCATTTGGGTTATCAAAGATTCATCACTAGCTACTGTCCAGAAATGGAAAATGTATGAATGACGCTTTCGAAGATGCTCTTCTGAAAAACGATACCGAGTTAGTCTTTCAACAGTTACTCGGTTAACTTTCTCGCTTATGAAGTATTTCTGGCCGACCGCGTCCAGCTCTCAAAAGGATTTATTCCTGTCGATTCTGTCATCTTTGGAAACCAGTGTGGCACACTCCTTACTAAAGCCATAATATTCCATAATGACGTTGTGTTCTAGATGCCGGTTTATTGCGGTATCCAACTTCCGGTTTCCTTTTCGGCCCTCTTTCTCGACGTTTTCCGTGTATCCTCATCATTTCCGTCAGCATAAAAAAAGCTGCCATCCGAATCAGGATCTATAGTTGGTGGTGCTGTGATCACCTCCGGAGGTTCGATGATGTTTTCCGTTGATTTGCTTCCGTTTTCCACTTGTCTATTGCTGGTCAAAACCGATGAGGTGTTGAAAAAACAACGGAAGTTTTTTAATGTTTTCACTTCACGACATGAAAACTGTTCAATGCCCCGGAGCCCCCGAGCGAACAAAGTTGATCATGTGTAACAAGGACAGGGACATGTGGGGACATGTGAAGCTTGATTTTCGTTGTAAATTATTGGCAATGGACCAATATTACCTACGCTCTAACAGTAATTTGCATGTTGACAATAGCAGTGAAGATTATTGTATAGTTTAGTTTTAGTTCCTTGATTATCAAGATTTTCAGCCCTGGGCTGGTTCATCTCCCGTCGTAGTCACTCAAATACCTTTTGGGTATTTTCGTAACTTGTCCGGGGGTAAGATTCGAACTCGTTACTTTGGCGTGAGAGGTACGGATGTTAACCTCTACGCCAGGTCGCCCCCGAAGATTATTGTATATTTCTGTGGTAGATGGATGGATGAGAAAATTGCATTTATAATCCCCATCTCTTACGCATGGGATCGAACACTACCATAAATAGGGACTCCATGTTACCCTCGGAAAGGGCCTATACGCTGCTTCTATCCGGGACCATTTTGTCTCCAAATTGCCCACCGCTTTTGTTTCCTAAAGTTTTACTACTTTAAAAATAAAGTATACCTACGCTATTTTAAAATATTTCAATAATGCTTCTAACCGTATCTACTTTACCCAAGTAACAATTTCAGTTCTATTCCAGCCGTATAGCACTCCTCCCGGCTTTGTTGATGAAACTACATTCAAAACTGTTTTGTCCACCAACACCTCTTCTATGCATCTTTAAAGCCGAAATGTGGACAAAGTGGCCCACTCTATAGACGGTTGTGAAAACAAATTCATAAAACTTTTCTAAGACCATAAAGATTTTGAAAATGTTCTAGTGAAAGATGTTATGACCACTTGAGAACCATTTTAAAACCTATTGGCCGCCATCAAAACCAGCATAACCGAATGGCCATAGCTGTCAAACTTCACCGCAATATCGTGGTTGGTTTTTGTTGTTCTGCTTTGTTCGATTATCTGTTCTTCTGATTCATTCAACAGTAAATAATGGCTGAGAAAAAAGTTCTAGTGCTGCGGGAAATTTTCTTTGATAGCAAAATATATAAAACAAATTGAGTTTTTTTTATAGCGTATCATGCTCCAAATCATATGCGCATTTAATTTTATGGTGAATATTGGCACGATAAGAGCTGAAAATTAATGCGCCTCGGAAATTATGCGAGTTTACAACATTAAAAACAAAATTGAAAGAAATATATTCGGTAAATTAATCATGAAACTCCTGAAAATTGATGGAATTCAATAAGGTTATCAAAACGAATACCAAAGTTTGTCTCAGATCTACAATTCAATTGTATTACATAAAAAATTTGGTGAATTTATTTTTCCACATTTCAATTATTGCATATATTCCAATATTGCAAGATATCACAGTTTTGCCAAAAAGCCAATTTATCTTAGCAATGGTTACTATAAAACTATCTGGTCGCTTGGTAGCTTTCCTTAATGCCAATTAGCCGTTTAATGCATTTATTGGTGGCAAAATGGTTTTAAAATGCTTTTTCAACTGACCATAATAAGGTAATACGAATGAGTCCTACAACGGCATTTAAAAACAGCATTTTATGAGTTTATAAAGTCAAAATAAAACCTTTGATAGGAGTAAAAGGAATTTTAGAAGTGAAGGTTTTAATATCGTTGTAAAGAAGCTGTGTAGGTTCTTATAAAATTAAATAAAAATTAAATTCTTATCCTATTCTCACATCCCCAAACCAAAATAATTTAGATTTAATGTCTTTTAACAAAACTTAAAAAAAATTAAAAAAGCATGATGGTTTTTGTAATTGTAGTTAAGTATCTGCACACTCCTTCTTCTTTTTTATACCCAACCTAAAAAAATATTTTTATTTAAAATTAAAAAATATTTCAAATGTCTGTAAGAGTCTGCAACATAAATTAATACATACATACCAATCAGATTAAGGCCGGTGTGGCTTCTGCTGTACACAGAAGTTGTTTCCATTGTAATCGGTCCATGGCTGTTCCTCGCCAGCCTCGCTGTCTGCGGAGGGTCCGCAGGTCGCCTTCTACTTGATCGATCCACCTTGCTCGTTGCGCGCCTCTTCTTCTTGTACCTGTCGGTTCGTTTTCGAGAACCATTTTCACAGGGCTGTCGTCCGACATTCTTACGACATGCCCAGCCCATCGTAGTCGACCGATTTTTGCGATGTGTACGATGGGAGGTTCGCCCAGCAACTGGTGCAATTCGTGGTTCATTCGCCTCCTCCACGTTCCATCTTCCATCTGCACTCCACCGTAGATCGTACGCAGCACCTTCCGTTCAAAGACTCCAAGGGCGCGTTGGTCCTCCACTAGCAATGTCCATGTTTCGTGGCCGCAGAGAACTACCGGTCTAATTAATGTCTTGTAGATGGTCAACTTTGTGGTTCGGCGAACTTTGTTCGATCTTAGCGTCCTTCGGAGTCCAAAGTAGGCACGATTGCCAGCCATAATGCGCCTTTGTATTTCTCTGCTGGTGTCGTTATCGGCGGTCACCAATGAGCCCAGATACACAAATTCGTCTACTACCTCGATTTCATCACCGTCGATCTGAACTCGTGCTAGGAGTCTAACATTGTCTTCTCGTGAGCCTCCTCCCTTCATGTATTTTGTTTTTAACGCATTAATCACAAGCCCAATCCTACCAGCTTCAGCCTTAAGTCTGATGTACGTTTCCGCCATCGTCTCAAAGTTACGTGCTACGATATCAACGTCGTCGGCGAAGCCAAATAGTTGGACAGACTTCCTGAAGATCGTGCCACTCGTGTCTATCCCAGCTCTTCGAATCACACCCTCCAATGCAATGTTAAACAACAAACACGACAATCCATCATCTTGCCGTAACCCTCTCCGAGATTCGAAGGGACTCGAGAGCGTCCCTGATACTCGGACGACACACATCACTCGATCCATCGTTGCTTTGATCAACCGCGTCAGTTTTTCCGGAAATCCATATTCGTGCATGATTTGCCATAGCTGGTCTCGATCGATTGTATCATACGCTGATTTGAAGTCGATGAAAAGATGATGTGTGGGCACGTTGTATTCGCGACATTTCTGCAGTACTTGTCGAATCGCGAAAATCTGGTCCGTAGTAGCGCGGGCACCCATGAATCCCGCTTGGTATTGCCCCACGAACTCCTTTGCAATTGGTGACAGGCGGCGGCATAACATTTGGGAGAGCAACTTGTAGGCGGCGCTCAGTAGCGTGATCGCACGATAATTGCAGCAATCCAGCTTGTCGCCCTTTTTATAGATGGGACACACTATTCCTTCCATCCAATCCTCCGGTAAACATTCTTCCTCCCAAATCTTGGTACAATGCCCAGCGCCGCCCTGGGCCCAGTACTACCCCACCATATTTTCATATCTCGTTGGTGTTCGACAACACCAGCGGCTTTGTTATTTATCAACACACCCTTCCCCCCCTAAACCTCTGGGGGTGGGGGCGCGGACCTCCTATCATCTTCTTCGTATACTCAAAATTTTTTCACCTACCTTTTGGTTCGCTAATACCTTCCAGTTGCTGCCCGTGCTAATGATTCCACTCCCCCTTTATCACCCCCACACCCTCCCGTTGGAAGGTTGCCATCCAAGTCTCTGCAAATATCAGCTTGTTGTATGTAGCCTTTGCGCGAGCTGTTTAACTTCTCGTAGAATTTGCGTGTGTCGTTAGCACGGTACAGTGCTTCCATTTCTTCGCGGTCTCGATCGTCCCTCTGGCGCTTTTTCCTTCGAAGAATAGAATTTTGTCTGTTCCGTGCCTGTCTATACCGATCCACATTCGCTCTCGTACGGTGTTGCAGCATTCTCGCCCGTGCTGCATTCTTCTCCTCTACTAACTGCTTGCATTCGCCATCAAACCAGTCATTTTTTCGATTTGGTGCAGAAGTACCTAGTGTCACTAATGCAGTTCGAATATTTCTCCAGCCATAGGGTGTTGCTTCTAGCTGTTATGCGTATTCCTGGGCAACTTCGGTTTCCCGTAGTAGTTCAATGTTAGGTTGTGGCGTCCGGAATCAACGCATGTTGTACACCGTCGAGAGTTTTGAGCGCATACATACTGCAAATAGGTAGTGGTCCGAGTCTATATTCGCGCTGCGGTAAGTGCGAATGTTGATGATATCGGAGAAGAATTTCCCGTCGATAAGAACATGGTCATTTGATTCTCTGTTCGTTGGTCAGGTGATCTCCAAGTGGCTTTGTGGATGGAACATAAATTAAATGTCTGCTAAATGTCTGCATTGTTAAAAAGTCTGCAACAAAAATGAAAAGTCTGCAAATTTACAGAGATTTCTGTAAATATGGCATCCTTGAGTTGGAACTACACTTGGATGCATATAAAGGACCGCTCATGAGGCAGATGCACATCCCAAGTGGGACTATTCCCCGGCCCTGTATTCTAGATGTACTTCCCAGTTGTTAATTTAGAGTATGTGAAGCATAGGGCAGCGGCAATTATAGGCAACAATACAAAATCGCGTATGGTTAAAGCATCACTGAGCAACAGCAAACAACAACTGTCATACTACCATTTAAAATATTACAATTGCAGTAAAGTTGAACCAATCTAATTCTACCTGAAAAAAGACTGGGACTATTTTACAATCAAATACAAATAATCGCATATCATTCCCACTGCTGATTTTTTGCAGGCAATGTTACAAATTTGTAGTTTCTTGAGACAAAAGTATTGAAAAGTGGAAAAAATACATACATTATGTGTAACATAGTGTGTTGCGAAAAACATTATCACAACTTTTATTGATGTTTTCTCCATTCGATGATTTTGTAAATGGGACTGATATGCGTTTCACGGCAGTATATCAAACAACTGTTTTGAGCGTAAAAGCGGCCTGATGCTTACCTGCGTGTTCCAGGCTATAAGCCACCATGCAATCTCATCGCGGAGATTCGTTGCGTAAATATGTATGATGTATGATATGTACTACCACCCATTGAAGCACGGAAACTAAGTCCGACAGCAATGGGCTCTCCCCTCTGTTAGACTTGATCAAGCTTTAATAACCACTGATTATCCTTATCATGCCGTTGTATGAAGGGCCAAATAGGAGTTGGGTGGATCGATATGCAAAATCACTTATACGTATCCACAGGGATATAAAGAATCTCCTTCCAACAACAAGACTGAACAATTGGTCAAAAGAGCAAGCTATCTAACATGAGGATGCCCCAATAGGCGGGGAGAAGAGCCCTGTTAGCAATGAGGATTTGGCATTCCCACTCTCCCCATCCAAAATGCTTCAATCGGGTGCCCTGATGGTCCCTCCCATTCCCATGAAATATTTATATAATAGTGTTTATATTTATGTAAATGAAAAATACTACAAGCATTCATATCTAATATATATGATATTCATTCGGTTGATCCTGAAATGCAAGAAATGTTGTAAAGTGCTAAAGTGGCGCTTAAGCACGTTTTCGTTCGTTTTCAGCGATAGCAGCAATTCACCAAAATCTTGATTTGAGGTATCCTGAAAAAGTTTGTTAAATCTATTGAAATTTTACAAAACTAACATTTATACATTTTAATTTACTGTTGCCATGGTCACTATTTGCTGCTTGATGCTGAATTTATAACAGCAATCGGCTTTAATGTTTGCTGATTTAATAATTATTGCTACTGAGTTAGGAATGGGAAGATTTAACTGGAAGGGAGTTTAAGATAACTGGGCAAAAAAAAAAACAATAAGTAATGTTTATATCATCTATTTAGTAAAATCAATAAAATAATATTTCCAAATATAATGATATTGTATGTTATGATGAAGTCATGACAAAGGTTGAAATGTAAAATCAAACACTAGCCAAATGGCACACAGCGCTGCATGAATCAGATCAGCTCAGAATTTGTAAAAAGTCCATTTGCAAACCGGAAATGAAAAATACATTTAGCAATAAGTTCAAAAGCCTACCACAGATTCCGTAATTTCCAAAAGCCTACCACAGCTGTAATTTTCTGCGTTATATTCTGGACATATATGGAATGCTAGATGTCATAAATTGAAGGGATATTTCGTGTTTAAGCCAGATACCGCCTAAATCAGGTTTTTTGTATGAAAATGTGAAGGCTATGATATGATGAAAATAATACGATGCTGTAAAGAAATACTACATAATGTACATATAATAATTAAATGCCGCTATTTGCCTCTTCCGCTGCGATGTTAGATGGTTGAAACTCTAAAATAGCAAAAATTTCAACGTGATATAATGAAATAAAATTGATCACCTGGCCTCCTAGCAAAATAGCAAAGAAAATTTAGGCAAATAAATTTCATATGAGTATGATTACTGCCCAAAAACGGAAACTCAATAAATCTAAAACGATTTTTTTTTGTAGTATTTGTCGTATATAATCCTCTCTCTAAAAAAAAATTTAAAAACCATCCTATCTTTTCAAATACACAACGTGAGTTAGGTGGGCCAAAACTTACAACGATGCAAATGCGAAGCTGAAAATAGCATAAAAAATTATTGTGAAGGGATGTTATAATATAAAATGGTAATAACAATTATATTTGTAATGTCTGCATGTCTGCTGATCCTGCTGCAATTGTAGACGGACTTGCATTATCATAGCCACGGGGGAAGAAAACAATTCAAACTCATTATACAATACCCGGGAATTCTATGGATGATCTGAGATTATATACCGTATAAAGAATACTTCCATTTTTCGATGCAGAGTAAGATTTCAGCATGCTACTTAACCGGGGTCACGCTGCTTACCTCGCCTTGGTGCGGCTGCCACCTAATGTATAGTTGACGCGATACTGCGTTTCTTATTCAACCGCTGGATGCCAGGACAGACGCTGTTTGAGCCGCACCTCCTTGGTAGACAGACGCTCGGAACGCACCTCCTCAATCTAGCTGAAGTCAGAAGGACAACAGTGCCCAGGCTGCACTACCAGCTAAGTACGCAACCCTTAGCTGGCGGTCTTTGTCATCTCTTGACCCGTGGAAGCATGAGGTAGGAACTTGTGAGGACCATAGCTATGTTGCGGGGACGCACGCTCCATCCCAGGTGTCTACTCACCATTTTGCAGCCCCCCCCTTAAACCACAAAACCACCCACCTTCCTCTTATTTCTCACATATCACCACTCATTACCCTAATAATACACTGAAAATTAATTTAAGTTTATAATACGAAATCAAGGGTAGAGCTAACAAATCTATTCGTTGTTTTCAGCGACGAAACTGATTTGTACTTTTTATGAAACTACCTTCGTAATTAATGCCACACGCGTAACTGTCAAAAGCACGAAGCATTTGTTGACACAGAAAGAACATTCGTGCATTGTACGAAAATAATACAAAGAGCAACGAATATTTGGTTACAAACTAAAAAGAATCGTCTCTCTGGTAGTTGCATGAATGATTGACAGATCTACTATATCGACTCGCAATGTAATTGAAAAAAAAAAAACGCAACTACGTGGAGTTGTCCAGCGTTTTTTTTTTATTTTGTCTGACATGGGATTTCATTCTGTATTTTTGGAAGGAGCTGTTATTGAATCCGTGGTTGATCTCACTAGGCCATGGCGACTCTTTAGAAGTTACTTGATTAATGAATATGATGTTGTAACTCTCGGCAGCACTTTAATTTTTATTTTGGGATAAATAAATTATTCCCGCTCATCCCATCAGCAACATCAACATGCATGAATCCGACAAACAGAGAAGCAACGATTGGCTGGTCTACACGAAATCCATTTTGTGCATTATACAGAATGTTGTAATGATAGTATTTCATCAGATGTGAATGTTTCAAACAATCTACGAAACATTTGTTCTGTGTACAAAATCCATGTTTACGAAACGAGTGAAAGCTTATTTACGAAAATAAATTTTCAGTATAATCAATCAAAATCGAGAAAAATGAAAAAAAAAATTACCACCTCTTTTTTTCCCCTTATTGCTCCGCCGTTTCCCAATGGAAAAGCCGGGAACGCCGGTCCTGTCCGTCCAATTCCCGATTGAGTTAGTGGGAACTGAAGAAGAGAAGATAAAAAACCCATCAGAACAAAAGCCACTATTATTATCTTCTTGTATTTATTGCATAATGAAGACATGAAGCCAACAAGAACAAGAGAGGAGCGTGGCAATTATGGCGTAGATCATCGTTAAGTCTTGAATGTCGCAATAATGTCCACGTTGTCGGAGTTGTACTTAGTCTAAAAAAAAAAACCAGAAAAAGATAATGATGCCATCTGGAGTCAGCGCATTACTTGGTATGTGCTGCCACAACCGCTAGCTACTACTGGAGGCAAAATGTGAATAATTAAAAACATTGTCGTAATTGTGTGCCTCCACTGGTTCTGGTTTATGTGTGATCTACCGCAAAGTAAAAGACTAAGTATTTTAACTTCAGTTTTGATATGCATATAATCCTAACCAACTTTATTTATTTGCGTCAATTCATTGTAGACTAGTTTTGTTGCAAATAGTACTTAATGTCTTATTCGTTATACCTAAATTACCCTAACCACGAAAGATTTTGTTTTTCCTAAGCGTATTTTTATTCAATGTCACATCTATTATATCACTCAATACTTGCCATATTTGTGACATCATTATATTTAAAGTGTCTGTATTCTAAAGTGTTAGAACTTTTGACTGTGTATAGGGAACAATTCTCTATTTCTTAGGAAGCGAGAGGGAGCATAGAAGTTAAGATTTTGTAAAATATTTTGTGTGTGTACTCTCTGCATAATAGCATCATTCAGGAAAGCTATCATTGCAAATTTTCTTCCCTTATTAAGCCCATCTAAATTAATCAACATACATCGTGACTCATTAGACGGCATAAGAAAAGTCGTCCAACCTGACTTTCGTAGGGCAAATAACAACAATTGTTTTTGAACTGACTCTATACGGCTTACATGTGTATCTTTTGCTTGTGTATGCATCATTATAGTTCAAGCTAAACCTTTTGATAAACCCGAGCATTTTTTTTTGTCGGGACGTAGAACCATTGCGTGCACTGAGTTGAACTTTTGTGGTCTACCCCTGTTTACTCTTCGCATCTTATAGATTGATCACCTTCACCAGTCAGGCAAAATTGAGTTTATAAAACCCACCACCTTTCGAGGATTCGCAGTCCAAATGCCTTTAGGTTGCATATAGCCAATGTAAAAAAATTCAAATCTGCGCTTGCATAAAGCATCACAACTGCAGAGCAGATGTTCCGAGGTTTCACGTTCCATGTTGCAGAAACGACAGATATCATCCTGAACCTGGCCAATGTTTTTCAAATGATATCTACTCGGGCAGTGACCGGTTACTAGACCACAAAGAACTCTCTTATTGAGCTCCAAGAGCTGTTTTTACTGACTTTGGCATTTAGAACTATAAGCCTCTTCGGTTGAACACACTTTGTGGTGACGAACCAGTTGGTCATCACCCTTTGTTCTTCCCAAGATTTTAGTTCCATTTCTATGGCACAGTATGATATACCGCTAAACGGTGCTGGCCCAAT
Source organism: Aedes koreicus (assembly GCA_024533555.2). Lineage (NCBI taxonomy): Eukaryota > Metazoa > Arthropoda > Insecta > Diptera > Culicidae > Aedes > Aedes koreicus. The sequence continues at coordinate 3,461 of JAHHFK020001539.1, read as the reverse complement.
AAACTGTGAATTTGAACCTTGTTTAGAAAGCTCGTCTGCCCTTTCATTACCTTCAATGCCACAGGCATAATTAGCCCTACTAAAATCATAGTATGATTCGGACAAATCATTATCCATCATTGTGGTTTTGTCGTGCACGAATATGGAGTATTCAATTGCAGTGTGGAACACTTCATTTTTCCAAAGAGGAGTAGGTGACTCTGAAACGCAAAAATCATCGGTCATATTGGTGAACATCAAATCTAAGTAGCAATTACTCTGATTTTTCACGTGATTTACTTGATTGAGCCCGATTTCAGAACTTTTGTCAAATAGAATACGAAGCGTTTCATTCTTCCCTGCAATTGGAATCAAAAAGGACTCATTTTCATTGTAAATCACAAAATTGGCTGCCCTCTGGTTAAAATCACCGTAAATGTGAACATTTGCTTTGGGCTCATACTTTGAAATGATATTACCGGCAATACTAAAAAATAGTTCAAAAGAATCTTTTCTCGCATATTCTGGAGGAAAATAAACTGCTACAAAAATATGAACTTGTTCTCCAATAAGACATTTGACCCAAACATGGTCAATTTCTTAACATTTGCAAGATTCAATTTGTGCGCAATCATAATCAACACTAACTGCTATAAGAACACCTCCACCGCATTTTTGTTAGATAAAAAATTATCGCGATCATCCCCTTGAAACGATCACCGAAAACTTCTGCATTGTTAACGCTAGCGTCCCAAACTCGTTTCTGTAACAGTAACTCTTTACTTTTAATGTTATTATCATGCTGCAATGTCTGTGCCAATCTAAACACTTTAAACTTATTACCTCTCCTTCCTCATGTTGAGAACTCTTCAAATCCATAAAATCCTCGGATACTTCCTCTGCAGAGTGCGTTAATTTGTACGAAAAAAAAAACGAATGTCTATGTGCACACGCTTCGCACGATGTTAAAGAGTTTCCTGGAGGCGGTGGGGTAAGTGGGCTTGGATGCGGTTGCAATAGCTGATGAATCTACCGGGTATGGGTTTAAAGTCTCCATTAGTTCCCTATTAGTTCCATCTGATTATGCTTTGACAGCTATTGGGAATTCAACAAGCATCATGAAAGTTCCTTACAAGCTGTTCACTATACAGGGTGGTAATGTAGAAATGATACACCTAAAAATTGTTATAAAACTTAAACAGGATTGTAAAGGGTGTCCCACATAAAATTGTATCATGGAAAAAACGCTGTAGAAAATTAGCCATTGAAAATTTGGGTAGAAGTAGTTTAGAGTGTTTTTTATTGTATTTTTATCGCTGTCAGTGTTTCGAAAATTGGAAAAAATGGCGTCACCAGAAAAGCAACGTTGCGAATTTTGCGCAAGCTCCTGGTAAATCCTCAACTCTCTCATCAGGACATCGGAAAACAACTCGGAATCGTACAGTCAACGATGAGTTGTGTGATTAACCGTTGCAACGAATCTCAGAGCATCGAAAGGAAGAAGAAATGCGGTCAGAATGGATGTTCTATTAGTGATCAGGATCACAAGCGTGTCGTGAAAGCGTTTAAGCGGAATCCTAATGCTTCGATCAGGGATGTGGCCATAAAGTTGAATCTGTCCAAGTCTTTCGTTCAGAGAGCCAAGGACTGTGAGAGACTGCATACGTAGAAAGTGCAGAAGGCTCCAAATCGTGACAAACGGCAAATTACGGTGGGAAAGTCACGGGCCTGGAAACGTCCACCCAGATGCTGACGAGGCCTCAGTGTCTTATCATGGATGATAAGACTTCCGGCAACTTCCGGGGCTTCTGTTCTTCACCGCCCAGCACAAGTTTGATATTCCGGAGGAAGTAAGGAAGCAGAAACTTTCAAAGTTTAATTATAATGTTTGACAATGGAAATATCCTTATTATCAACATGCAACCCCAGGAGTGGACAGCAATTTCTGCTAAAATCTCTGGTCCGCAAGAGCATGGCAAGTTGTGAAATTGAATAGAAGTACCAATATCCTTTATTCAAATATTTTGTTCTAGCAGAATTGCTGTCTACTCCTAGGATTGCATGTTGATAAGAAGGATATTTCCATTTTCAAACATTATAATTGATTACGTGCTTCATGCAACAACAATAAACATAATTATGTGGCAAAACGGAGTACGCCGTTCGTGACTACCGGAACTGTTTGGGAAATCTACCTCAAAGAGTGTCTACAGAAGCGTTTGCTTCCTCTGTGGAAGTAACACGAGGGCCCTACGATCTTCTGGCCGGATCTAGCTGCGTACCACTATTCAAATGTTGTCTCTGGAGTGGAGTGGTGGTCAAAGGGGTTACTTTCGCACATAAGGATATGGACCCCCCCTCCTCCAACGCACTGAAACTAAGGCCCATCGAAAAATACTGGCCTATTATGAAGCAGGCACTACGGAAGCATCCCATGGAGGTCAAATCTGAGGAAGACATGAAGAAAAATGTTTTCCGTACAGAAGCTATGAGTGGAGTTAAGTGTAAGGTGCGAGCGTACGGTAATAGTATTGAAGTCAAATGAAATAAATATGGCGAAAGCTTACTAATCGGTTATGTTTTATTGCCGGAAAGTTTGAAAAGGACCGGTAAACAAGGTAATTTTCTAGGTTTTTTCCGTGATGCAATTTGATGTGGGACACCCTTTATTCCTCACTCATTTCACTTTCAACAAAAAGTCTAAGTATTAATCTTACACTGTGTTTAGTGAAGTTCAAATCTTTCTCCTGTATATTCAATCATGCTTCAAAGACGCCTTTTAAATTGTTGCAAGCTGCACGCACCACCGCTTCCTGCGTTTGATCCCAAATATCAACCAAACGTTTTTCAAATGAGTCCAAACACATGTCCTTCCTTGAATCCATTTTTGTTTTCGTAAATTAAAGAACACAAATTCAGTTTGTTGTTTTCGAATGAACTGCCAACAAGTCACTGATTCAGATTGTACACAAGGTGTTCATCAATAATGGTATAAATTGAACCGAGGGGATTACAAATGAGTGTATCACTTTCGTGTTGCCCCCCTGTACAATGTTGTTATGGAAACTTTCCAATTCATTTGATACAATTCATCGGTTTGAAAATGAAGCCACATAGAATTCAATACATCAATTTTGCTAAGACGCTCAAGCCCTTAAACATACAAAATGTTAAAAACTATACAGTGGCAATGCTAGAAATCTAGGAGACAAATTAAATTCAAAAGAAGAAAGTATAAGGCACCATAGTGCTGTAGCTTTAAATTAAGACATTATTGTTATTCTACGCGTGACGCACAAGGAATGTAGAATTTATTGTGTATGTTTAACATTTCCCACTTTCTTCGAAGCACGTCTTTGCACCACAAATTCGCCGCAGTGTTGAATTCATTTTCATCGCTCCCATGTGAGTCTGTGACCTGTTGGTATAAATACTTTAAAAATTCACAGATACCTCAAAGGCGCCCTGACAACAGCAGCAAA
>JAHHFK020001538.1:0-236045 GCA_024533555.2 Aedes koreicus | reverse complement strand
TTTCTTCTTTATATGCCCTACGGGAATGTACTTTGAAGCACTTCCCAGTTTTTAATTGAGTGCTTCTTATGCCATTCCCAAGCATCCAATCGTATAGTCTGTGGCATGCTGAATGATACACTTACACTTCAGGGCAGTCGAACGAATTTCCAACCCGAAATGACATTCGACTGCATCGGGAATCGTACCTTTGATCACCGGTTTACCGACTACGCTGAGGCCCCCCACGATTACATCTAGACAATTTAATTTAGACAACAAATGAAGTACAAACCCATTCTCACATATTATCTATCTATCGTCTCTTCTAGCTCCCGTGGCTGGTAGTGTCAATTCATCTAACGCGCCCGCATAAGACTTTGCTGTCGTCCACCCGTGTGCCAGCACCCGCGCAACAATGTCCTCGCCCAGTGCTGGCAAGCGCCGGATGGACACGGATGTTATCAAGCTGATCGAAAGCAAACACGAGGTAACCATCCTGGGCGGTCTGAATGAGTTCTGTGTCAAATTCTTCGGCCCTCGAGGGACGCCGTACGAGGGTGGCGTTTGGAAGGTCCGTGTCCATCTGCCGGAGCACTACCCCTTCAAGTCGCCCAGCATTGGCTTTATGAACAAAATCTACCATCCCAACATCGACGAAGTGTCCGGAACGGTGTGCCTGGACGTGATCAACCAAGCGTGGACGGCACTGTACGATCTGTCAAACATCTTCGAATCGTTCTTACCACAGCTACTAACGTACCCCAATCCAGTCGATCCGCTCAACGGGGACGCCGCTGCCATGTATCTTCACAAACCGGAGGAGTACAAGAAAAAGGTGGCCGACTATGTGCGGCGGTACGCGACTGAGGAAGCCCTCCGCGACCAGGAACCTACCGAAAGCACCGACAGCGAGTCCAGCATGTCCGATTTCAGCGAAGACGAAGCGCAAGACATGGAATTATAACAACGGCTAGCCACGATACTAACCAATTATTACTATTAAAGGTAACAAAGGCGGAAGGATGCGAAAAGAAATCTTTTTACTAAATTAAATGTTTACGCGTAGGGTATCACACTAAACATACCACTCAAACACACACACACGAACACTCACATACTTCATTGAGGAACAGGAACAACACACCAACAACTCTCAACGTGCTCTCCGTGCTGTAGAGGGGAGATTAAATCTATTAACAATATAGAGTATAACTTACCAATACCAAAAAAAAGGAAAAAGAAAAATGGCAAATAGCAAGAATAACGAAACGAGTAAATTTTTCGACAAATTTGTCAACTTAGAGTGTGCATCTTAGCAAGTTGAATAAAACCTCTCGCAGTATGTCCTGTGTGGGGAGCCATCCTATCCGTACAGTTTGGTTAAGTCCTTTCCTCTCTAGCCATCCCCAACTGGAGGGAAATAACACACGAATTTAGCTAGTTTTTTTTTTTTCCTTCGTTATGGACCACTACTAACTGTCTCTCATCCACTCATCAACTGCTACTACCAACACATATTATACATATTTACGATTAATCTCGTCGTCGTCGTCGCCTCGTTCGCGGTAGACTTTAAATGTGTCCCTTATGCGGTAGAATCGACTTAGTTTATCCAACCATCTTAAAAACGACGATTTATATAGTTTTGAGTTCGTGTTCCGTTCAGACGGCGAAGCTGTTCAGCTCAGTAGAATCTTATTTACACTAGCCCCAGCAGCAGCCGATCTTTTTAAACTGTGCGTGTGGCAATAACGACATCACCCGCCTAGTTTTGTTTTCTTCTTTCCTCGTCCCAAATGGCGCTCTAGTTTTTGTCGAAGATTTGTTTTTTTTTTTAATTAAAGGTAATTTCCAATTATTAATAACAAATGAATGTTGTGCGCGTGGGAGCAGATTGTTTATTATTGATTAATTATTAGTATATTATTAATATATATATATAGATAGTAGGAAGTAAATGAAACAAGAAAGTAATTGAAACATTTGAAAAGATGCAAAAAAAAACAACAACTAAAAAACAATATGAAAGCAAACGCGTAGGAATACAAGAGGGAAATTTTGAATAAAAAAAAAGAAATTAAAAAAAATCGATGAAAATTTAATAATTAAACAAACCAGTAGTGATTAAGCGATGTTTGTAATATCGATGAATGAAGATTATTCTTTGATGAGTACATAGTGACAAAACAGAAAACAGAAAAAGTCGCATATATTTAAACAATATTAAATAAAAATCGTGACATAAAATTACGCTGCATTCCACCGAGTAAACTTGGATGACACTGTTTTCCATTTTTTTTGTCTTCCAGCGGCATAAGAGTGTGGCACACTCTGCCAACACTGTACCAGTGCACCCCTAGATACAACCCTGCTTTAAGAGGAGTAAAAATTGTAGCCCGAGTGTGTTTATGTTCAGTCTGTGAATTCAATAGAAATAAACACGCGTTATATTTTCACATTCGTTTTCACTTTATTTCACGGGAAAAGTACGCCTATCGGTTCCCACATTGGTGACCCCGTATCGAGCGCGCCGCGAACTACCGTAAAACAACATCATTTTGGGAAGATGTCCCAGAAGATTCTATTTCAGAAATAATTAATTTTAACTAGGCGTCTTATGCGGGGTGAAATGAGCACACCATGACGGGGTAAAAGTGGCACAGCAGCAGCTTAAGAACATAACCTATAAGGAAAAACAACGAGCTGTCATTATTAATTTTTCGTGTGAAGTGTTCAAGTGCGATAATGGTCCGGAATGGCCAGCGGTGGACAAAAGTCAATTTGACATCGGCAATGAGAGCGCTCAATCACGATGGAGTGTCAGTGAAGGAACATGGTATTCTACGACAAACTCTTGTGCGATATTTAAAGCTTGCGCCGCAGCAGAAAGTTAGACTCGCCGGGTCATATTCCACCGTATTTTCTGAAGAAGAGGAGGCTCAGGTAATGCAACACATCCTTAAACTAGAAGTAAGCTTCTATGGAGTAACGGCACGGGAAGTGAGAAGCCTGGCTTTCCACCTGGCTGAGAAGAATGGAAAAACACACCCCCTCAGCAAGGAGAAACAACTAGTTCCGAAAGAGGAACCCTAAGCTTTCATTCCGTTCTCCAGAGGCAACATCAGCTGCACGCGCTCAGGGATTCAACCGGATCTCGGTGAATAAGTTTTACGATGAGTTGGAAAAGGAATTTGAAACCGGCATGTTTTCTCCCAGCAGGATCTGCAATGTCGATGAGACGTCTGCAGTTACGGTAAGATTAGATAATAAAATCTTCTAAATCAGTTGTTTATTTTAGGTTCAAACTAAGAAATCTTAAGTTTTGGCTCTACGAGGTAGGCGACAGGTTGGCTGCATAACATCAGCGGAAAGAGGATTGTTATCCATGGCATGCCGATGTATGTCTGCAACTGCACATTTCCTACCGCCTATGGTGATTTTCCCTAGAGCACGATTAATCGAGCAGTTAAAACACGGCGCGCCTCAAGATAGCATTTTCAGCTGTAACTCAACCCGGTGGATGACACTGATCGATTTTAATACAAGGTTCGACCACTTCCTGAAACATACACGTCCTACATAGGAAAACCTGGTGCTGCTGCTACTAGACGGTCATGTCTCCCACACAAAAAACTTGGCGTTCCTCGAAAAGGCTGTTGAGAACAACGTTACTGTGGTGAGTCTCCCGCCTCATTGCAGCCATAAATTACAACCGTTGGACGTGAGTTTTATGGGTTCGTTCAAAACCAACTTTTCTATTAGTTTCTGAAGAACAACCCAGGAAAAGTTGTCACATTGAACAAGATCAGCAGTTTGTTGGGCAAAGCATGTATGCAAACTTCCTGTGTAAACACTGCTACAAACTGATTCCGAAAGATTGAAATAGTGCAATTCAATCGATACATATTTGATGCTCATGATTTCGCTCCGCCGTATGTAACAGATATTCCATTTCCTGCTGCGGATGAATTAGAAGATGATGAGCCGCCTTTCTATGGATTCTAGGATGTAGCAGGTGAAAAGTCATTTCAAGAACACCGAGGGTGTCCGCCGGTTTTGGACATTGAGACTACGTGTGAAGCAAGGGTGTCAGCTCCCTTCCGTACCGATCATCCAGCAAAAAAAACAAATTGGACATTCGTTTTAAACCCTGCCCATCAAGCGTCTTTCGTATTCCGCCGTCAGCTATTTTGCCGATTCCCAAATCGACAGGAAGGAAGGTCGCGAGCATTCGAATAAGGGACAAAGCAACAAACTTAACCACTAGTCCATACAGGAGGGCATTGAAACAATTGCAGGCTACACGAGACATCATCCAGTTGACGAAGAAGAGAAAGGTTCAGCAAAAATCAAATTCTACAAATGGTTCCGAAGCTTCTAAGAAAAAACGTGGTCGCCTAACTAAAGCGGACAAGCGCAATTTGCAAAATTTGTATGATTCCCTTTGTGATTTATGCGGCAAACGCTTCAGTTCTTCCAATGGTGGGCATGGTTGGCGCAAATGCAGCCTGTGCTTTTTGTGGTTTCACGAATGTAGTGGTGAAAACTGCCCATAAGATTCCGTAAGTTTCTTTTTTTTTTTTATCTTGATGTAAAGATATTAACATAAAAATGCTCTAATAAACGATTCTTAATTCCTCATAAGTCTATCTTTAATCGTTAAAATATATTAAGGATTCAAAGCTACAATTTCTACCGATTTTTAAAGATGTGCTCATTATGCCACATAGGGGTGCTCAATTAGCCCCGTACCTCTAAGAATGCTATAATTTCCATCCAATCATAAAAATTGTATTGTTATGGTCCTAAATGGCTAATTTCATACTTTTTATTATCAGATCACTAATGAAAAGACTTCTATTGAAATATAGCAGCGAAACGCATGGCATTTGATTGCATTTAGTAACTTAAAACTTATACATTACTTAGGGTGCTCATTATGCCTTTTACCCCCCCCCCCCCCCCCACTTGCAAAAATGCAAGTAATCACCACCGGAACGTCACGGACGACTTGATGAAGATGCTGTTCCTGCAGCGGATGCCTCCTACACGCTAAGTTCAGTTTACCCAGATATGGGTGAATAATACCCATAATCGCGAAAGGTGCACATACCCATTTATGGGCACATTACTACTTACCCATATTTGAGTATTTTTTCCCATATAAATGTACTCAAATATGGGTAAAGTAAACTTTACCCATAAATGAGTATGTGCACTTTTTTGCGATTATGGGTAAACTGAGCTTAGAGTGTAGCGTCAAGGTAGTGATCCTCATAGTAAGAGATATGCGGAAGCAGCCATTTTTGAGCCAATCGTGCAGCGAGGGCTGTCAAATCTGAGCCAATCGTGCATATTTTGCACTGCGGCAAGTGTTATCAGCCTCTGTGAATAAAATAAACACCGTTGCCAAATCGTTGAATCGAATTTCCGCATATCTCTTGCTATGAGGATCACTACGTCAAGGCTGTCCTATCAATTCGTGATGGGACTATCGGAAAACTGGCTGAGATGGCGGATAAAATGGTCGATACGCCGTCCTCACAAATCGCCGCCGTGTCTACTGCTGCAGCATCCGGGGTCGTGGCTGAGCTACAAAACCAAGTGGCGGCATTGACGGCTGAAATCCGAAACTAAAAAGCAAAAAGAGGTACGTCCAGAAGCCGATTGACATCCAGATCATCAAACCGACTCCCTGATGACGAAATTTGCTGGTTTCATCGGAAGTTTGCCGGCCGAGCTTTGAAATGCCGAGAACCTTGCTGGTACAGTTAAAAAAAACTAGATCCTCGTTCGCTTCACACGGCGAAAGTGAACGCAGCTCAGTAAGTCGCCGTATTCTGTTGTACGACCGTTCATCCAACATGAGATACCCATGGTGACCAGTGAACCGGGAAAAAATAGGGAATTGAAAGTCACCGGAAAAAACCGGGAAATATGCGGGAAATTTTGATACCACCGGGAATATAATTATCAATTTTTTGAAACTTGTCGAAACCACATTTAAAATTCGACGTCTAGGCAAATCCCCCTTATTGACAATTCCATTTCCATTCGTTCCTGTTTTTACTTGCACTACCCTCTGCGCAGTAGTGACAGCAGTACGCAAGAAAGTGAGGGCAGATTAGACGTCAGATTGCCTCTGTATAAGCTTGTGTGTGCGCAAAGTGATCCGTTAACGCGAAAGGCTGTAATCAGGATAGTGCATATTACCCGAAAATAAAACGTTTTCTATAAAATGTCCACAAAATTTTCTTCGAAATACAAGGAGTTTTTCCCATGGTGCGCGGCTGATACACGGGATAACAAAGCAGCCAAATGCCTTTGGTGCAATAAATCGTTCAAAATCGCCACCATGGGAAAAGTTGCGTTTTCTAGTCACGAAAAAAGCAAAAAGCACCAACTGGAAGCAAACACTCGACGCACTAATGTACGTATGAGTTCTTTTACCGTTACTATTGGTAGTAAGACACCGACAGTCGGCAAGTTTTTAAATTTTTCCTTACAGTTTAATAAAATTATGTCCAAAATGGTCTGAATGTTTGTTTCAGACAACTCTGCAGCCGTTTTGGATGATGCTGTTCCTTGTTGTTCAGACACTCATGTAGTACGGAAAAATAACGCAACTTCTAGCGCTTCAGGTTTGATGGGTAAATATCTGTTAACTGACAAAGTTACGTGTGCTGAAATTCTGTGGGCTATGCAAACGGTTATGACACACAAATCGTATCGAGGTTCCGATGAAGACGTCAGTTTGTTTCCCTTGATGTTCCCCGATAGCGAAAAAGCTTCTAAGCTTGAGTTGGGTCGAACTAAGATTGGATATCTCATTACACATGGTTTGGCTCCCTACTTTTCGGAAAACTTGATCAACATGATGGCGAATTGTCCAGACATTGTTGTTGGTTTCGATGAAACGCTTAACAAAGTGTCTCAACGTCAGCAGTTGGACGTGGATATACGATTTTGGAACCAAGATACCCACTGGGTGACTAGCAGATATTTGGGCTCCGTTTTCTTAACATCAACGAGAGCACAGGATATTTTGAATGGACTGAAAGATTGTTTTTCATCCAGTCCCAGATTGATTGAAAAAATAATTCAATGGACGGACCGATTGTGAACATATCGATGCAGGAAAACTTGAATAAAGAATTGAAAGAACTTCGCGGAACAAATTTCAGCTAGCTGAACATCGGGAGCTGTGGTTTACGTGTCATTCACAACGCATTCTGTATCTGATTGGACATTTTTCCAGTTACTGGCAGTTAATGGATTGGACGTTTTTGCCACTTAAATTCTGTGCAGTAAGGTGGGTGGAGAACCAAACGGTTGCGAAAAGGGCAATGGATTTATTTCCCCATCTGAAAAAGTATGTTAGGATTATAAAAACCCAAAGTGAAACAAAGCTCAAGGAATCGAATCCAGATTTCAAAAGAAGCTTTCCCGCTGTTGTAAAATCAAAAGCATTTGAAACGGTAGCTAAAGCTGTTAGTGATCCATTTTTTGAGGCAAAACTCAATTACATTGCTGCGGCTGCAAACGTTGAGCCTTTCCTGATAAGCTTTCAATCTGAAAAAGCGATGGCCCCTTTTTTGTACGAAGAACTGACTCAGCTTCTCAGAATGATGATGGGAAAGGTAATGTAACCGGAAGCTTTGAAAGGAAAATCGAATGCGCCAACAGAAATTCCCCTTGAAGATCAAAACGTCCTGCCCTCGACGAAAATTGACATTGGTTTTGCCACAATGGCCGCGCTAAAAACGCTCGAAGGTAAGAACAAAGGAAAATTATCCGAGCAGAAGTTCGTTCAGTTTCGAAATGATTGCAGAGCGTTCTGCAAAGGATTCATCGAGAAAATGATCGAGCGTTCGCCGCTTGGGTATCCCCTGACCAGATATTTGGTGTGTCTTAATCCGCAGTTGCTGAAGGATTCACCCGATCTTTGCAGAAAACGACTCGATCTCTGTCTGTTGTAAAAAACCATCTGTCGGGTACAGTAGCAGACACGGTGAAGCAGGAATTCACGACACTGTGTGAGTTGTCAACGACTACAGCTGCTGCTGCTAGTTACCGGAGGCAGGATACTCGTTTAGACGAATTTTGGATGGATACAATCGGTAACTCGCCTACTGAGTTGCCCAACTTATTGATTTTTGTCAAAAAGCTTCTCATACTCAGCCACGGAAATGCCACAATGGAGAGAGGATTTTCAGTTAACAAAGAATGCCTCGTACATCCCACCCCCCATATACTCACCAAAACACCCACTCACTTTACTTCAACACTACCCACTGAATTCACCTATTTTATTTTTTTGCCATCTATCGGTTCAAACCTACCCACCCCCCCATAATTAAAATTACCATCTAATTCCTTTCTGTGTAGTCAACCAAATGGAAACAAGCCTCGTGGCGCAAAGACTCGTGTACGATACAGTGACGGAAGCTGGAGGAATAAAAATGGTGTCTATCACCAAGTCGATGATCGATGATTCTCGCCAGGAATGCGTATGGACGGTACAAGTCATTCCAGGAACGTCTAAAAGCAGTAAAAAAAATGAAATTGACAAGCAAAAGCAAAGAAAAAGGGACGCAACACGTTTGATGAAGGAGCTCGAAGCTAAAAAGGCAAAGTTGTTGGCAGAAGCAGCAAAGGAAGCAGTTGCTATTGATGGGCGTTTAAAAATTCTCACTCGTTCGTAAGAAATCACGAAGTTCGATTGATATTTGAAATAAATCTGGATTACAATATACCTAAATTTTATAAGAATCCGGGAGAAAACCGGGAATTGGAAATTTTTCATTTGCTGGTCACCATGATGAGATACCTTATCTATACTGTTTCGGATGTATCGATAATTCCGGCAATAAACAGGGATAGAAATAGAGGAGCTACACCGTTCATCTTACACGCAGCAAACGGTTCGAGAATAAAAGTGTACGACAAAAAGTTTGTCACGATGGATTTGGGATTACGTCGTCGGTTCAATTGGCCTTTTCTCGTTGCGGACGTAGGAATGGCAATTATCGGTGCGGATTTCCTCGCTATACACGGTATATTGGTGGATTTGAAGCATCGACGTCTAATAGATGAACTAACAAAGCTATCGTCAACAGGGGGAATGGCCGAAACATCCGTCTCCTAGTGTCATTTTGGTTGCTTCGGATTATCCGTTTCGAGAGATGCTGGAGGAGTTCAAGCAGATCACTTTGCCGACGATGATCAAAACAGCAGTGCAGCACGACGTATCACACCCCGGTGGCAAGCAAATGCCGTCGTATGGCTCCAGATAAGGTGAGCGCAGCAAAAAAAAGAATTTCATGTGATGATCGATCTCAGCATATGTCGTCCCTCCAGTAGCAGCTGGGCAAGTCCGCTCCACTGCGTTCCTAAAAGAAGTGGAGAATGGAGATTTGTGGGGGACTACTGAGCATTGAACAAAGTAACCACACCAGATCGCTACCCAGTCCCTCACATCCACGACTTGTTGAATACTTTCCAGTGTAAACAAATCTTTACAACCCTGGATTTGGAAAGAGCCTACCACCAAATACCCGTGGAGGAAGAGGATGTGCCCAGGATTGCTGTAATTACCCCGTTTGGCCTCTATGACTTTACGCGAATGCAGTTTGGACTCTGCAACGCTAGCCAAACTTTCCAGAAATTCATGCACAAGATATTCAACGACATGGATTTCGTGGTCGTTTTCGTGAATGACATCTGCATCGTCTCCAGCACACCAGAGGAGCATTGCGAACATGTGCGTGCGGTTTTCAAGCGATTGAAATCATATGGTCTCGTTATCAACGCTGCGAAAAGTTACTTCGCATGTGTCGACTTTCTTGGGTATGCCGTTAACAAGGACGGGATTCTTCCATTACCGGATCGAGTCAAGACCGTAATTGATTTCCCAGTACCTGTCACCGTTAACGAGTTGCGACGGTTCCTAGCTCTTTTAAACTGCCAAAGTTCTGTCCAGTTAGAATCCGGAATCACTTATTGTGTTGCAGCGCACGGGAAGTGACCGCTGCAAGAATTCTTTCACAGTGGTTTGTTGACCTATGCGCTCACTTTCTGTGGTATAAATTTCACGGTGTTTCGTGCAGTGAGTCAAAAGTTATTCCAGATGGAAGCCGAGAAGAGAGAAAAAAATCTGAACACCCACGTTGATAATCCAATCCAATCCAAATCGCAAAAACGTTGAAAATCGCCAAATCAACCGTGTATAATATGCTCAAACGTTTCAGGGAGCGAAAGAGCGTGGATCGAGTTCCTCGAGGTAAGCGTCGTAGTGGAACATATGACCGCAAGCTGAACCAGAAGGTGTTGAGAACCATCAGAGCAAACCCTGGACTATCAGATAATGAAATCGCACAAAGATACGCTGCTGCTCGCAGTACCGTTTGAAGAATTCGTTTGCGAGCAGCATATCGTTCTTATCGAGCCAGCAAGCAACCAAACAGAACGTTGAAGCAAAGTTTCGTCATTAAAACTCGAGCTCGGAAATTGTACCAGCAGGTTTTGACGAAGTACCAAGGATGCCTGCTCATCGACGATGAAATCTACGTCAAAATGGATTTCGTACAGCTTCCTGGTCAAAAATTATACATGGCGACGGCACGAGGAGATGTCCCTGCGAAGTTTAAGTTTGCTTTTATGGACAAATTTGCCAAAAAAAAACTGATGATTTGGCAAGGGATATGCAGCTGCGGAGCAAAGACCAAAGTGTTCGTTACGAATAAGACGATGGACTCGAAGCTGTACAAGGAAGAATGCCTCAAAAACCGCGTACTACCTTTCATTAAAGCCCATAAAGGTTCCGTGAAGTTAAAGCCAGATTTGGCGAGTTGCCACTACAGTCGGGAAGTCATCCAGTGGTACCGCGATAAAAACATAAATCCACCCAACTGACCGCAGTTCCGGTCCATCGAGAGATTTTGGGCAATAATGAAGCGGAAGCTTAAGAAAAGTGGAAAAACGGTTCGGGACGCGACTCAGATGACCAAAATGTGGAACAAATGTGCGAGAAACAAAAAAATCAAAGAAAAAGATAAATATATTTATATTTTAAAAAACAAAAAAAATTTATTTACTTTTTTTATATATTACATTATTTCATACCACCCTTAACGAATATATATTTTTATTATACCCAATACATAACACAACCCTACAAAAGCCACCCGCACCACTCTAAATACAAATAAAACAACAAAAAAAACAATACCGGAACATAGCCAGCACAAATAACGCAAGCAAAGCTAATAGTAATAAAAAAAAAGCCTTGGAGGAATCCTTTTTTACCCCCCCCCCCCCCCTCCACCCCCCACTTATTTAACACCCCCCCACCCCTCCCAAAAAATTATTATTAAAAAAATATATTATAACACGAGAAAAAAAGATGTTTTTCATTTATTCCTTCCAAAAAAAAAGAAGAATAACAACAAAAATTTGCCAAAAAAAAAAAAGTGTACTTATAGTTTATAGCGGGGATCGCAGCAAGCCACGCTTTGCAACTGACGTGTTTTGTTTTTACTGCGTTGTTTTCGCGAATAAAATATCAGAAAATAATTCGTTATTCAACTTCAACTAACAGTGAAATCATAAAATCTCCGCGTGTTTTGTGTAAGACGTAGTGAATTAAATCGATTTCCTCCCAAAATGTGTGGTGGTCGGTAGTATTTCCCCGATTTTTTCTGTATTGTGCTTCGCCCCCGCACCCGGAGGAAGAGTTACATCAGCTGAGTTTTGTTTGTTAACGCTATTAGTGTTGAGCCACTGGACATAAATTATTAAATTAGAGTATATTTCCGCCTTGTCGCGAGTGAATTGATGATTATTAGCAGTTTTGAAGTCGATATAGAGTCGCCTCATAATGGGGGATTAGAATCATTGGCAGACGGTGCGGAAAAAAGAAGAACAACAGTGAAAACGGCCATTTGCTGGACAGAAGTGACGAAAGAAGCCAACGCGCATGCGCGCGTGTGTGGCTGGCATATAATTTCAGATGCACTCACCTTTGTGTAACTTTTGTTGCACAGTGATTGTGGTTTTTCAAGTTAAAGCTCTTCACGAAAATGTTTTTTTTTACCTGTGATTATCATTTTGTTCTAATTGTGCGCGAAGTAATGCTGTTTTATTCGAAAAGGATGATGTGAAAATATTGCCGAATAGCGGAATGCTAGTTCTGTAGAGGCATAAATACATCATTAAGCATCACAGGGAAGCCTTCCAAATGAAGGCTGAATATCAGCAACAATTCGGGTGAGGTCTTTCTGATTATAACTAAATTTGAACGATACTTCTAAATACGTGCCATCCTCAAAACAATATGATTTGATGATGGAAGTGTATGCACAGTACCTATATCCAATTGATGTTAGCACTGTGTTTATGCGGGGCTTGTTGTTAGTGAAAGTGACCTCGGAATGGACGTGAGTAACCAGGCATTCTGAAATGGGTCACTGGATCCCAACAGAGCTATCACCTTCCAATTCCCGGGCTAAAAATGTTTGTCGTGTCGATAACTGTTCGTTGAAGTGCCAACATTTTTCTTCCATAAAAACACTGCCGGACAGTGGGCGTTGGATTGTACATACACACACACACACACACACATGCATGTTTATAGCATGAGATAAGCCCTCTCACCGTCGACAAGGTGACAAATTTGACCTACGAGAGGGTTAATTTACACTCAATTCAAATTTTTTTTTTCATTTTCATTTTCATTTTGCAGCGTTTGGTGGGGCAATGAGAGCGCAAGTCAATCCAAAGCCGAGGGTTAGGGAGGGGTAATGGCGAACTGGTCTATGCGGACTACTTGAACGCCATGGGAGGTGATAAGGATTAGGTTGGGGTAAGGGGTTTGTAGTGTTTTTTGGATTGAGATGGCCGCGTTGCTACAAAATGATCTGAAATGTTTAATTTGTTTGTGATTTGAAACTAGTAGTGACTGTAATATAACTTTTTCATCTTAAGTAAGATGAATGTTTTTGATAGTTTGACAGTTTTGATTTCGCATATACTTATCTTTGTGTGCTGTCTTTGGTTTTTTCGAGGATGCTTCACATGTACTTTTTCTTGAAATAGATATGATCACTTCCTTGTCAAAACCGCATGTAGCCTAGCGCTGAGTAGGTCCTTCGCACTTCAATCGATCCATTTCACAGCCGTTCTCGATCATGAAATCAATAAGAAAATAAGAGCGAAGAGGGTGTTAGTGTTTCATAGTATGCAGGGCGTAGGTGAGAGATTATTGGTGATATTTTCACGACGATATTTTCGTTTCTCTGACTAAGAATTCCGAATTCCTAACCTAACAAAACCTGAACAGCATAAACCAGAAGTAATGATGTTTGAATCAAAAAGGATTAAAAAAAAAAATACTGGATTAAATTTAGACAACAACATTTTAAATTCTAGCCTAGCTTTGGATCTAGTAACCATCCCCATCCCAAACTTAACAATATTTCAAATCACTGACTAACTAATCTGACACTTGGAAAAGAACAGTTCTATTTCCTATCTAGTTTCTTTTTTTCTATTTATTTATTATCTGGTATGGGGGACACATGCTATAAACTACATGGAAAGGTAACGATAAAATAAGAAGAAAGACTAGCAACCCCCATCCAACCCCAACCACCTCCATCGCCCGTCCCGACAGACACGCGCATCCCGTCCACAATGCGCAGCCCCCCCCCAGTGCCATGCACTAATACTCGAGAGTCGATATTAGTACACGAGACTGAAGAAGTCCGCACACCGTAGACGAAACACGCGTATCCGTCAAGACAAGCAACAAATGTAGCTGGTTTGGCAAGCCATCTGTACCTGTGGCTTAAAAAGCAGCATTTTCATAGCTTCCGGGACTGTCAACCAAGAAATTTACGTGAAAGAGTGTTTGAATAAACGTCTGCTGCCTTTCCTGAAGAAACACGGTTGTTCCGTACTGTTTTGGCCGGATTTGGCATCTTGCCATTACGGTAAAAAGGCCATGGAGTGGTACGCCGCCAACAACGTGCAGGTGGTTCCCAAGGACAAGAACCCTCCCAACACGCCAGAGCTCCGCCCAATTGAGAAATACTGGGCTATTGTCAAGCGGAACCTAAAGAAGACCAAAAAAACTGCTAAGGACGAGCAGCAGTTCAAGGCAAACTGGCTTTCTGCGGCGAAGAAGGTGGACAAGGTGGCTGTACAAAATCTGATGGCAGGGGTCAAGCGTAAGGCCCGGCAATTCGGATTTGGAAAAGCGGAAGCCTAACTGAATATTTTTCCTGAATTTTATACTAATTGAACTTGAAAAAGAAATTTAATTTGATTTTTTAAATAAACGATTTCACCGATTTACACGCGTTTTCCCTTGACCAAATTTTGACCGTATCACCCTTTATACCATGAGCAAACAGGTATTTCGGTTATTCATTCCATAAAAAAAATGGATGAGTAACAACATAAGTTGTCAATAAAATGAAAAGTGTACTTTTAGTCGTTTCCCTTAGATTGACAGTAAGAAGTCTAAGAGTGAATTGCGGCATAGCCCGCTAGTATCACACCTGATGTTAGTGCCTTTATATAAACGTTCTACGACGTGGCAGTGAAATAAATGATAAGAAAATGTGATACTTTCACTACTGGTCAAATTCTTGGTCTCACATGCATGAGATAAGCCCTCTCACCGTCGACAAGGTGACAAATTTGACCTACGAGAGGGTCTTTACTTTAAACACTTATTCTTGAGCAGAAATTTAAATGGAATCGAAATTACACTGAAATGGAACCGAAACGGAATCGAAATTAAATTGAAATGGATGCAAAACGGATTCGAAACGGAACCGGAATAGAACCGAAAAGGAATTGTAATGGAATTGAAATGGAATCGAAACGAAACCAAAGCGGACCCGAAATAGAACCGAAATGGAGACGAAACGGAATCGAAACGAAACCGATATGGAGCTGAACCAGAAGTGAAATGGAACTACTGTGATTAACACCCCTCTTCTATAGTAAGTCAAACACTAGACCCTCACTGAGCGGACCCTCCGCACTGTTGCTAAAATAAACTACTTGGAAAGGTTAAATCTACTACTCGTGTTTCCTAAGCGGGCCCTCCGCGTCCTATCTCTAATAAACATGCTTGTCATCGTCAGTATAAAGTAACACTTTTCTGTGGCTTTGTGCTTCATTTCGAACAGTCAGATATTTACCATGATCAAAACATTCACCCTTTTCGAAAATTTTGCAATTACTTTCACTTATTACACCATGGGTAAACCAGGCATTTTGGTTATTCATTCCATGAAACAAATGGATAAACAACAACATAAGTTGCCACGAAAATGAAAAGTGTACTTTTAGTCGTTTCCCTTTGATTGATAGTAAAAAGTCTAAGAGTGAATTGCGGCCAGTATCACACCTGATGTTAGTGCCTTTATATAAACGTTCTACGACGTGGCAGTGAAAAAATGATAAGAAAATCTGATACTTTCACTACTGGTCAAATTTTTGGTCTCACATGCATGTTTGTTGCATGTTTATAGCATGAGATAAGCCCTCTCACCGTCGACAAGGTGACAAATTTGACCTACGAGAGGGTTAATTTACACTCAATTCAAATTGAGGTCAAAACTATTATTGAATCAAAATCAGTATATTTTTATTTCCACAATAGTTTAAATTGCAAAGTAGTTCATTCAAAACAAACCAAATCTTACATTGAAAAAATATGAAACAATTTTATCAAAACAATAAAATACAATATAATTTCAAAATAAATGTTTTGCGTAAAGTCCACAATTATAATTTTTGGTTCAATACAACAAATCTTCTGTCCGTGAATCTTACTATTATGTTCCAAGAGTTTTCCGATTCTCATTCGAGGTTCCAGCAGTGAGTGATGGTGGCGGTGTCGAGGCGGATGATCTACCGTCTAAAGCTGCGATTCAACAATCCCACAAGGGATCCCATTGTAAACGATGGCGAAGGTGATGAATTTCGATGCTGCCGATGGTGACGGTGATGATGATGATGACAATGATGATGTTGTTGTTGCTGTTGTCGCATTTTTTGCTGTTGGTTCAGCTGGAAGTTTAGCGATGGTGTTCCACTACCGGCCAGCGGAGGATTCATTCCACGCATCATAGAACCACTGGGCTGTACTGATTGGTGTCGAAGGAGTAGCCCAGTTTGGTTCAACTACTAAACATGGCATTGGTAATGAGCCCTACCAGGGAAAACAGTTTCAATGGGGTTTCGCTGAAAAGTTGCAATATTAGAACTATTTTGAATTGTAAATTTAGTGGCAGAACTTACCAAACGGACAATTTCGGCGTGGTTTTATTTGCACTAAGGATGAACAGAGGAAACTGTACAGAGGACACGCAAAGCCGATAAAGAGCGGCCACCTGGTTTCGATGTAGGTCATTCGTTTGTGTAGCTCCCAGCTCATGTTGAACCACTTGTACTCGAAGGCGTAGTCTGCTCTGCTCGCGACTCATGTGCTCTATGTTGCATGCAAACGGAACCGAGATAGGCAGATACTTGACTATAGTGCTCTGCAACTGGAACAGTACCTGGCCACAAGCGCAAATAACACCGGAGCTGAAAATTCATGGACCAAGGTTTTTGTCAACGTTTTTAAGGAAGCGCGATTCGGAATATATGCGGAAGTAGGACAGGTCAGAAAAAAACGAATGCTCACTGAACCTGGGCAGACCGTGACTTTTCAAGACGTGATGGAGAAGACTGCTTTGAATTCGTCATCAACAACAGAGAAGCGCATAAAGAGAACCAAGGTTGATAAAAACAACAGGAAGCAGACTAAAGCACAAGCCGCCACACCTAATCCATCAGAAACACCTCAGAACAATCCTAACAACAAAATAACGATCGACAGTTATTTGCAACCAACCAAAAAAAAAACAAACAATCAAATTCAAAAAATAAAAAATACCTCCCTTATAAATTATTGTAATTAAAATGGTCTACAATTGATTGACGACGACAAATAAATAAATAAAGATCAGACTGCTCTAAACTACCTTTCAACTCAAATCGCAAAAGTGTGCAACGTTTCGTCATTTGCTAGATAAAGGTTGTACGTAATCAAATTGCACCACTTTTAAATGGCTGTAACTTTTTACCAGTTGGGTATTTTCTATTGAAATTTGAGATGGAATTAGTTCAATGTGTATTTGTTTACGCTTTGTAAGTTTCACTAGCAGATGTGCAATCGTTGCGAAGATGGAGTCGGAAGAACAGCAGCGGCGCAAAGCAATTTTGCTCACGTACCTCGAAAATCCGGATCTTTCTCATCGTGCCATCAGCAGGAAGCTGGGAATGGTACATTCTACGGTGTCTCGTGTTTTAAATCAGTACCACGAACGTTTGACCATCGATAGGAAAGAAAAAAGTGGCAAAAATGGATCTCCGTATAGTGTTAAGGATCACAAGCTTTCAAGAGGAATCCCAACAGTTCAGTTCGAGATGTGGCGAAGAAACTGAATCTAACCAAAACATTCGTGCAAGATGCGAAAAAATGGGAAGGACTACACACGTACAAAGTCCAAAAGGAGCCTAATCGCGATTAACGGCAGAATACAGTACGTAAAACACGTGCACGGAAGCTCTACACCCAGATGTTGACGAAACCACATTGCCTCGTTATGGATGATGAGACGTATGTTGAAAAACAGACTTCCGGCAGCTTCCGGGGCTCCAGTTTTTCACTGCTCATCATAAATTCGATGTTCCTGAGGATGTTAGAAAGCAGAAGATTTCAAAGTTTTCCAAAAAATATATGATTTGGCAAGCAATTTGCTCGTGTGGAAAGCGGAGCACCCCATTCGTGACAACGGGAACGGTCAGTGGGCAGGTGTACCTAAAGGAATGCTTCCAAAAGCGTCTACTTCCTCTTCTGAGGTCACACGATGGTCCTACGATTTTCTGACCGGATTAAGCCTCGTGCCATTACTCGAAAGAGGTTTTGGAGTGGTACAAGGCTAAGGAGGTCAATTTCGTGCCGGAGCATCTCAACTCCCTGAACGCACCGCAACTGCGGCCAATTGAAAAGTAATGGGCCATCATGAAGCAGGCACTTTGGAAGCATCCTAAGGAAGTGAAATCGGAGGAAGATATGAAGAAAAAATGGATTGCCACGCAAAAAAAAGTTGGTCCAAATGTTGTACAGGACCTTATGAGTAGTGTAAAGAAGAAGGTTCGTGCATTTGGATATGGAATTGAAATTGAATTGGTTGGTTGAACGGGCGAATATTTGTGTGTGTCGCAATTTGATTCCGTACACCCTTTAAGTGCAAAACGTAATATTTTTTTTGTATACTTGTATTTAACAGTACGAACACTCATTAACACTTTTATGGAATACAAGAACAAACAACATTATATGGAAAGCTGAGAAGAGCTAAAACTGAAAAATGAGCACCCAAACTTGGCGTGTACTTGGTACAATTCGGTTGAGTAATATCCACTTGTTAGTAGAACTGATTAGTAGGTAATCTTGTTCATTCGATATCTCTACGTTCGTTGAGTGTAGCATTAATAGATCAGCTAACACGTGTCGCCGTGCACTATCTATCAACTCAATTAAATTAAAACCTCTTGAAAAATAGATATTTCAACATAAAGGCGTCGCAATCCCTGTAACAAGTGATTCACGCTGAAGTGAGTGATAATCCTATTCAAACAACGGATAGTAATCCCCGGTTATAGAATCTATCCTGCCTAGTTCTCGCTCTGCAGTATCATCCGTACTATCATCGCAAACGCATCGCTTAAACGAACATGTGGACTTCAGCAGTGCCCACCCTTCTGTTAGCTACACTAGCATCAATAGTGGTCAATTTTACCGCCAAAGCGGACGACTTGAAAGTCGTTGGTGGCTTCCCGGCTGAACAGGCAAACACAAAGCACCAGGTCTCTATCCGGCGAAAAAGCAATGATCTGGCCTCATTCGGTAGTGGTCACATGTGCGGTGGCAGTCTCATCAACAGCCAAACCATCCTTACGGCTGCCCACTGTCTCGTAAACGAAAAGGACCAAAAGCGCGTGGCAGGCTTCTTCCGAGTAGTGGGCGGAAGTTTACAACGAGTTGTTGCATCGAACAGCACAGAGGTCTTCAACGTCACCAAAGTGATCATTCATGAACGCTACGACCCGGAAACGTTTGCCAACGACATAGGAATGTTGATTGTAAGTTTAAGAATTAAACCGTTGATGTTTGGTGGTTAACTATCGGTCATGGCTGCTTTCAGTTGGACAGAAAAATGGAAGGATATCATCCGACGCTACAGTCAATCGAGCTAATTAGCAGTAGTCCTAAGCCCGGAACCATTTGCCAGACTAGCGGTTGGGGAACTATACAATCTGTAAGTATGAATGGGAATTGTATTGGTTAATTAACATTCTGGGCATTCCTCATCCAGGGTATTCCAATAGCAACGGTGGATTTGATGGCAGTCAACATCTCCATAATATCGTTGGAATCGTGCAACGGAAACACCAGTTACAATGGAGATATTCGGAACGGCATGCTCTGCGCTGGAGATGACCTAGGTGGCAAGGATGCCTGTCAGGGTGACTCCGGCGGTCCGTTGGTCTGCGGAGGGCTCCTGGCAGGAATCGTATCATACGGAAAAGGTTGCGGATTGCAAAATTATCCTGGCATCTACTCCGATGTGGCGCACTTCCGGAAGTGGATTGACAGCAACAAGAGTTCAGGAACAACTTCGGAACTTGCGATGGTTGGCTTTGTGTCCGCTTGGATACTGCACGTGCTACGAGGTGTTCGGGCTTGATGAATAATAAACGTGACGGGGATGAATCGATTGTTGGACGATACCGATGACAACTCCGTACCGTTACGCTTCTATATTAACCTAGGGGTGTGACACATCCGAATCTAGATTCACGCTAGCAAATCATTCGTTGAAAAATCGTTTTAAATCTGATGAATATGAATTCTCACGCTAGCAAATCATTCGTTCCACATTAAAGTTTTACTGATTAGTTTATTATATAAATGATCAATTTTCCCCCGTTCTATCAAAACGTCAGCGCATCTGAATGTCATGGATAACAGACATGGCAATGCGAATTTTTCATCTCTTATATTCCCCTTCTGTGCGTGTGATGTCATATTTTCTCAAACGGGTAAATCGAAAAAAAAAGCCTTACCTGTCGTTTACGACATTATGTGCGCTGTGCGCTGAAAATCAAAACAAAGTTTTAATTATCGAGATGTCTCGGTACACATTTCAATGTTTTTAAGTGTAGGTTTAATAGTAGATAAAGGGTGTCCACGATGAAATTGCCACACACAAAATTGATTCGCAAAATTCGAGTTTTCATCCGATTGCCATCAAATTTTCAGGGATTGAGAAATAACTATTAAACTTCATTTTACCATTTTACTCGTATTTTATTTACAGTCCATACGCAAATGCCCGCACCTTGGCCTTAACCCCGGCCATAAGATTCTGCACAACCTGTGAATCAACCGTTTTTTGCATGTAAACCCATACTTTCTTCAGTTCCTCGACTGTCTTCACTACCTTAGGTCGTTTAAGAAGGTGCTGCTTCATAATCGCCTAGTACTTCTCGATGGGGCGGAGCTCCGGAGTGTTGGGAGGGTTGAACATTTTCGGCACGAAATTGACCTTATTGTCCGCATACCACTTCAGCACGTCCTTGGAGTAGTGGCATGAGGCCAAATCCGGCCAGAAGATTGTTGGGACGTTGTGGGCCTTCAGGAGAGGAAGCAGCCGCTTCTGGAGGCACTCTTTTATGTACACCTGTCCGTTCATCGTGTCCTGGGTCACGAAAGGTGCACTCCGCTTCCCGCACGTGTAGATGGCTTGCCAAACCAGGAATTTCTTCGCAAATTTGGACATCTTCTGAGTGCGGACATGCTCCGGAACGCTGAACTTATCCTTGGCCGTGAAAAACAGGTTGCCGGGGATCTGTTTGAAGTCGGCCTTCACATATGTTTCGTCGTCCATGATGCAGCATTCAACTTTCGTCAGCATGTTGAGGTACAACTTCCTGGCACGGGTTTTGGCGGACTTGTTCTGCTTCTCGTCGCGATTAGGGGCCTTTTGTACCTTGAACGTTCGAAGCCCAGCCTTAGTTTTGGCCTTCTGGACAAAACTTCGGCTTAGGTGCAGCTTCTTAGCCACATCCTGAACGGAGGCGTTCGGATTTCGGTTGAAGGCCCCAACTACGCGGTTGTGATTTTTGGTGTTGTACGGAATACTTTTTCCTTCACTTCTGGGCTTCCGATCGGTGGTCAACCGTTCCTCGAACCGCTTAATCACTCGCGACACCGTGGAATTCGCGATTCCCAACGTTTTAGCGATGGAACGATGCGAGAGATCCTTGTTCTCGTGATGAATGCGCAAGATTTTATCACGCACGAGCTGTTCTTTCGACTCCATTTCCGCGAGTTTTGATCACAGGATTTAACACTTGCAGGATGTAAATAATGCGCTATGAACTAAATCCACCCAAATTTTCATTAAATTCTACCCAACGGTTAAAAAGTTAGAGCAATTTCATAGTGTGGCAATTTCATCGTGGACACCCTTTATAACGTTTTTTTAAAAAAATTGGAGGTGTTTGTAAAAAACTTTGTTTACAAAAAATTCTTACTTGTTGTAAATTAATGTTTATTTTTTTTGTTCATATGATTGTAGTTTGCTGGCGGTCAAGAGGGACACTGATCCTGGATTGGATGTTGCGGGTTTGGAAGCTGCTGATGGGCTGTTCCTATCCACCAAAATGAAGAATGTGGATGTTACAGATCGTCGGATGTGAATGTTACTCACCAGCGGAATAGAGATGGGTGATAGTGAGAACATTAGTAGTGCAAGTACTACAGTAGTGCAAGAATATTAACAGTAGTTCTATTATTAAACGTATAAATATTTACACTTTTCTTTATTTCAGTTGAGATAGTCAACATAAAAACAAAAAAAAATACATTATGACATTTCTAAAGCTCAGTCGTTTTAATTTTCGGAAAGTTTCATCCTATTTGCCTTGCGGTTTCGTTTATCATTGCTTGTAGTACGTTTTGCGACAGTTGTGTTTTTCCGGGTTTGTCTCAGTTGTTTCAAATAACCGGAGATGAGTGTGTTGATAAGCTTATCCACAGTTGTTTTGAAGCAAACACCAACATATCTTCCTAATAATTTTCACTAGATACGCTTAGCTTTTCGTATTTTTCAATTCGGTCCAAATAAATAAAAATTCAAAAACACAAAAAAAAAAAGAAAAGACTCTACCCCCTCTCATTATAAGAGTTTTCCCCATCCCCAGCGATTTAAATTTTACAATCCCACAATAAAAAGATTGACCGGACCGCGATGACCAGTGTCGGGACGGTTATACGTACAGACGATGCTTGACCGAGGTTTTCAGCCTCAGCCTCAGCCTTGCTTCGTTGGTTCTGCTGCTTCGTTGGTACTGCTGCTTAGGGGTCCGTTGCTTCTAACGTTCGTCACAAGAATGACGGCTTACTTACTTACTTAATTTGTTTTTTTTTTTTAATTTCAATTCTTCGTCTTACATACTATTTTATAATTTTAAGAGTTTTAGCCCAATCTTCAGCTTTGTTTAATGTTTTATGTGTTAAGTGTGTTTTGTGTTTTAATAAATTTTTCAGTTCAGCCCTTGGGGCATTGTTTGTTAAAATATGATAACCTACCTAATCTACAACTAAAAACTACAATTTGAAAATCCTAGGGGTGGGGAACCAGATTCCGGATGATCTGGTGATCCGATATCAGGCAGCGTGCCCTGTACCGATTGATAGACTCACTAAAGCGATCGTCGAGCATTTTTATCTCGACGGTGGACCTCAGATGTTCTTGTCCTCGGAGGGGTGTTCAGAATCATAATGAGGAACTTATTTTGAACACGCTGGAGCTTCAGGTGATGTGTTTTTGCGCAGCTCGCCCAGATTGGCATGCCGTACTCGACGACTGGAAGTATGATTTGCTTGTAGACAGCAAGCTTATTTTTCAGGGACAATGTAGACCTTCTGTTGATCAATCGGTACTGTAGCTTCAACAGAACGGTACACTTTGTGACAGTTTTGTCAACCTGTTCCCTGAAAATAAGCTTGCTGTCTATGGTAACGCCAAGATAGACAGCTGATTTGGCCCATTCCACCGTTGTGTTGTTTAGGCTTATTTTACAATCCTCAGGCGGAACAAGTTTGGGGGAGTTGGAGTGTGGAAATAGGATGACCTGGGTCTTCGCCGCGTTGATACAGATCTTCCATTCGGTGAAGTATTCTGACAGAACATTCAGGCTTCGCTGCAGTTTCGCTGTAAGCGCTCTCGTTACCCTACCATTGTGGACGACTGCGGTATCATCGGCGAACAACGACAGAGATCCATTTTCAGGGAGCGGGGGATGTCCGAGGTGAATAGGTTGTACAGAAGTGGACCTAGTATACTTCCCTGCGGAACACCGGCGGAAATCTCCTGTGCATCGGAAACTGCACCTTGCAGCGAAACACGGAATGTCCTGTCCGTCGGATAATTTTTAATTATCTTCACCAGAAAGATGGGAAGATTGTGTTGATGCAGCTTGTACACCAAGCCATCATGCCACACGTTATCAAAGGCCTTCTCGATGTCGAGAAGTGCCATAGCAGATGATTTCGAAACAGACTTGTTCCGTCTGAGGATGTTAATGACTCGATTAAGTTGTTGAATTGTCGACCAAACACGTCGGAAGCCAAATTGTTCGTCGAGCAAGATGTTCAGCTCGTCGGCAGATGAAAGAAGCCGACGGTAGATCGCTTTCTCAAGCAGCTTGGATAATCCCGAGAGAAGGCTGATGGGCCTATAGCTCTTGGAATACGAAGGATCTATCCCAGATTTCTGGATGGGGATGACTTTGGCTGACTTCCAACACGTGGGGAAGTAGCCAAATCGGAGGCAATGGTTGAAAACCATCGCCAGATGGTTATAGAACTGGCGGCTCAATTGCTTGAGCTCCAAGTTCATGATGTTGTCGAAACCTGGGGCCATCATGTTCTTTGAGTATTTGATGTAAGCCAACAATTCGTCAGCTGAGATCTCCAACTCCTCTGTGAAGTCGTTGGGGCTTATATGGATGTTAGTAATAAGCGCGCTAACGGTAGCTTCGTGTGGACTGACGATGTTATGTCCGAGATTGTGGGAGCTGACGAAGTGTTGACTTATCTCAGCAGCCTTCTCTGCAGGAGTTATCAAGCAATCCCTAGAGCCATTGCTGTCTAGTGGGATCAACGGTGGAATGGGCCTTGGCTTAGTTTTCAATATTTTTGTCAACTTCCAGAACACCTTTGCACAATCTGGAAGAGAGCGGATCTTGTCGGCAAAATTGTTATTCTTAAGCTCCACCATTCTGCCCTTAATAATTTTTGTCACTCGATTACAGTGACTTTTTAGCGTTGGCAAACCAGTTCGCTGGTATTGACTTCGAATGGCGTTTCGCAATTGTATTAAATCTTTAGTGTGTGTATTAATGGGTACAGAGTTGCTCACCTAATCAATCACCGGTACTTGTTGCTCCCGGGCCTGGGAGATCGCTTGCTCGATGCTCTGCAGCTGGCGTTCGATGTCATCAACCGAATCAAGGTGCATGTCGAAATCGATGTTGTCGTCAACGTGTTGTCGGAACCTTTCCCAACTGGCGCGATGGTATTTTCGTCTGGTGATTCGATACCGGTTGACCGAGGAGCCAACTTCGGCCACCACCAAATAGTGGTCCGAGCTGAGCTCCTGGTGTACGATCGGCTGGGCGATGTTGTTCCCCATGTTGGTGAGGAAGATGTCGATTGTCGAATGGACCCCGGATCTGCTCAACCGGGTGGGAGTATCCGGGCCCAGGACGGTGTAATGTCCCTCTTCGAGGTCTTTCTGCAAAATTATTCCGTTCCGATTCCGCCGGGTGTTCCCCCAGGTTTCGTGTTTCGCATTCATGTCGCCGGCGATGATGAACTGCCCCTGCCTCCGAGTTAGCTTACGGATGTCGTTTCGTAGGGCCGTTGTTGTTCCGTTGGTGGTACTGGCTTGCTTGGGACAGTAGGCCGCGATGATGGTGATAGGGCCGACGGTAGTTTCGACCTCGACTCCGATGGCTTCGATAGACTGCAGCTGGAAGCTCGGAAGCAGATGGCAGTTGATGTTGTAGCGCAGGGAGATCGCAACTCCTCCTCCACTAGAGCCGCTACGATCAAGTCGCACATTCCGATAGCCAGGAATGGAGACGCTAAGTTCGGGCTTGAGGTGCGTCTCCGTGACGATGGCGATGTCGATGTCTTTCCCGTTAAGGAAGTCACCGAGCTCAATAATTTTGTTCCGGATGGAACAAGCATTCCAATTAAGAATGTTGATGGTGCGTTTACGGTCCATACTTGAAAATGAACGTCATCGTCACGGATGTGGCGGCTTTGAGCTGTTCCTCCTTGGAGCGGCAGGAACGTAGTTGGCGATAGAGTTCTTGCACGAACTCCACCATTTGCTCCGAGTCGTAGAGCTGTCCATCGACGGGTGGTTGCGTGGAAGTACTGCGACTCGGATTGCCCCAGCCTGGAGGAGGAGTCGGGTTGGGGGCGGCGGCGGCTGCCGCGAAACGATGATGAACGGAAGCTGACGGGCGGTTTGCTTGGCGGTGATTTAATGGGATCGGCGGTAGGTTTGGCACCTGATACCGAAGTGACGGGAAATTCTCCTCGTTCGTCGGAGGTGGCAGACGGCGTTGGCCAGGCCGGGATTTGGTGGATGACTTCTTGCGGATCGCCAAAAATTCAGCACGTTTTGGGCAGGCTCGATTGCTGCTCTCATGGTTTGCGCCACAATTTGCGCACTTCAGTAGCGCACCTTCTTCCATCGGGGCACAATCGTTGGTACTGTGGGCTCCGGCACACTTGCCACATCGCGGTTTCATGTGGCAGTTACGAGTTCCGTGGCCGAACGTAAGGCAGTTGCCACATTGCGTCACGTCGTGCTGTCTCGGACGATACCGGTCCCACTCGACGATGATGTTGAAAAGGGCCCGTGTTTTCATCAGTTCCGCCATCGTGACGGATCCCTTCTCAAGGTGGACCAGATAGAGTTGGTCCCGGTAGTTTCCATGTTGCTGGCGCCTGATGGGAAACACCTTCTGAGGCTTCAGTGCCGCCGCTTGCAGCTCTGCGAAGATTGACTCCGGAGTGAGTTCTGGAAGGCCACGCAGAATCACCTTCATTGGCTTGCTTCCGGGCGCGTCGTGCGTGTAGAATTCGTGCTGCTTGGCGACTAGGTGAGCGCCGACAGCACGGTAGTCAGCCTCCGTAGAGCACATCACTTTGATGCCCTTACTGCACAGCTTGTACAGCGGATGGATTTGGATAGCTGCAAGCTCGGTCCTGAGTGCAGCAATGTCCTTTGATGTGGTGAAGAGCGGGGGGACCTTCACCTTCTTTGGCACCTCCTGTACCGGAAGCACTGCGAATTGATTGCTCGCTAGTAGACCAGCGTTAGGATCCACTGGATCGGCGTCATCATGGCGCAGCCGCTTGGAGCTGCCCGGTTGCGGTAATGATTCGGGAGCGGATGTCACCGTTGGTCGATTTTTTCGACCCATTGCCACGGCAATAGGTCGAGCGGGAAATTTTTCCGAACTTTGCAGCACTTT
Source organism: Aedes koreicus (assembly GCA_024533555.2). Classification (NCBI taxonomy): domain Eukaryota; kingdom Metazoa; phylum Arthropoda; class Insecta; order Diptera; family Culicidae; genus Aedes; species Aedes koreicus. Next base: position 209,369 of record JAHHFK020001538.1, on the reverse strand, counting down.
TTTCTGCTTTGCCACCACCAGAAGATGAGCAAGCGCAGGCGATAGATCGCGAACCGAACACGCAATCGCGAGAAAGCGGGCGAGGGGGAAAAACGGGGGAAAAAACTTTTATTGCGAGGGAGCGAAAAACACGTCCGTACGTGTCGCTTGTTCGAACTGATATGAGAATGGCAGCTTTTATTTATGATCTAATTTTTTCATCGATAACCAATGACATTTCATTTTCGCGCTGCCTTCTATGCTTGAATCATGTATCACGCTTATGTAATTTTACCCAACTTGATTTAAATATTATTCCTTACCAACTCCCCCCACCAAAAAAAAAAAAAAAAAAAAAAAAAATTTTGATTTATGGCGGCCCCCCCCCCCCCCGGGCCCCCCCAAAGAGAGGAGCGGAGCCTCCCCCAACCAAAACAAAATATAAAACGACTGTTAGGGCGTACGATGATTGCGTTTACGAGTGTAATGTCTGTTTGTCTGTGCCTGAAGCCTCCAAACAACAATCAATGTGAAACTAGCGATTTGAAATTGGTTCACTGTTGTAGAACCCCTAGTTCCGAAGTACACCTTGCAATGACTCTTGCGCTTTTCGGTACCTTTCGGTACTAGTATCTTTGTTTTTGTTTTGATTCGCTATGTTATTTTGACAGCATATTTGAGGTTGTGTTGGTGTGAGCTACGTTATTAAGGGCGAATCATTAAGCTTGGGACCGGTGTGCTAGTACTTCCTGAGCCAAAACATATATTCGTTTTCTTCATGACTATCCACCCGCTGCTCAAAACCCAACGTTCTATTCCACGACTGCTAGACAAAATCGCCAAAGGGTCGAAAGTAACAATTGTAAACAATGATTTAAAACGTAAATTTCCTGGAAATGCCAGGTTGCTAACATCTATATCCACTACCGACGGGGAGGTAATAACTCGCTCTATCTGTTTCTGGTGCTATTTTGTTTGTAGGAGCAAGCAGATCCCAGAAAAACACGCTAGATGTCATTGTTTACAAATGCTACTTTCAACCTTTTGACTATTTTTATTTTTCTAGACTTCACCTCATCTTGCTCAGCGAAGTGCCATTGAAAAAAAAGTTTCCGTCCTTTCAGCTTCTCTATGGCCGTCATCCCAATGGACCTTGCCACCTTGTTGAGATCCGATACTCTTCCTCCGTGAGATGGCATCTTGAATTTCTTCTAAAGAAATAGAAAATATCATTGCATTTTTATCAGTGTAAGCAACCAGTATAGGAAAACACAACGTTTACAGTACCACGGGTCCCATGTTGGTCGTTCACAATGTATGAACTCAGCCGTGAGGAAAAATCGAATGTCATGCGACGGGAAGCCCCTTTCAATGATAACTGGAGTCGTTAAGTTTCTTATTTTGGAATCTGGAAATTTTTGATCTTAATTTCTGGCCTAAATCTCTAAATCGTTTTGAGTCAAATTTCCCACTTTTAGTGGCAACTTTGTAGAAATAATTGCTCTTCTTTATACTATCAACCTTATCCATCCTCGTCCATGCGAAAGAAATGTCACTGAACACTCACGTTTACTGACGGGAAGTCCGAAGGCAGGTTTGCATCAAGTGTTTTAGTGACATGATTACGCAGTTCCTTAGCTTCCGCCATTCATAAAAATCTATAATTTATAGTGCTGTTATAACGGTTATACCATTATCTTGGAACAAACAATCAACCACCGGTCATAGCCGTGACAAAATGACTAATGCTCATCGATGACTGGAAGTAAACGCCATACAGACCAACGCAGCTCTCAAACTCCGAAGGGTTTCGATAAGATATGCTTCGCTTCCAATCGACTTATCACCAATTAGTTTGCAATCGCTCATTGCCTGCCCGCCCCCACCAGAGGGCAATGTAAACGCCTGTAACCTTCACTGCTGCTCCCAGCCAAAAATTTTTTACATTGATAACGACAAAACTCTCGCCATCAAACGACGATGGTGCTGTCCTCCGAGGGCTGATAACGCCAACCGGACTGATTGTGCCGCCGATCAATCAGTCCAGTTTGCGCGACGATCCGGGACAGTTCGTAGTTAACTCGCCGCGGTTCCACTAGAAGTGAGCAAAAATGTTGACGACAACGACGGAGAAGACCTGGTTCCTGGCGACAACGGTCACCGCGGTGCTTTTGTTCACGGCAGCTGACGGGTACGACGGGAGCGATCTCAGGATCATCGGAGGTTTCGAAGCGCTGCAGCAGGCCACTATGCATCAGGTGGGTTCCAAAATCATTCAAACATGACTGCGTTTCTTCTGTGATTTCTTCTAGCGGTGATGATAACGGGTTAGCCTTTATCAGTAAATGACTAATTGAACGACTGTATTGAGCAGTTCATTTTTGCTTGCTGCAGCAAACAAACAAAAATGTGCGTTTGTATCGATGGTGGTATCGGCATTGACAAGTGCCGCGGCACGATAAAAACATCTGCTCTTAATCTTTTGTCAATATAGTGTTAAGCACCCCTTCCTTCCTTTTTTCCTCTTTAGTTTTTCTAGTCGCAAATCAACAATCCTATCGGAAAGCTGTTAGAAATACACAGAGACAAATGTGATAGTCAAGTTTACCATTATTGGGGGTTAGGATGACTATTGCAGTATAGTGATTTTGAACCGACTATGATCATGGTCAAAACGACCATTAACAATAGTTGATCCAACATTTGCCATAATGTCGGAATAGTCCTTGTTACCATGATCATAGTCAAGAATGCCATGAACGTGATGAATTCGACCATTTTCATAGTTATTGTAACCATTATATGCGATAGTCATCCTGACCATGATTTAATTGTCGGTAAAACGATAGATTTTTTTTCAGAGTACCCCCCCCCCGTGTACATTTAAAAAGGACCTGTTATCGTTGATCGATTCTCTTCATATACTTTCTCTTTTGTTTATCACCGCCAAACAAATGAATTTGTTGCCCCGTTTACTCTCCTTGTTGGGATATTATAGCCATTTTAAAAAGAAACGGTTATCAATTAACACATCACCTTTGCTCATCAGAGTACAATAAGTGTTAACTCTAAGCTGCATTCTGTTCTGCTGGTCCTACACACTTAGAGCATCCGGATCGGGCGTAACTATCTGGGCGACTAAAATACTAGCGCATCGAGCTGTCATTTTAGTTTAGTCACTCAATCTCACACCGGTCGCCACTATATTTTGTTACCGTGTTCTGTATCGGTCGCTGCTAAACTAGTGCTCCATCATCAGTTTGACAGATTCGGTGATCTTCATAAACATAGTCAATTGCGATGGCTCTTTTCTTCGTGATTTCTCTTGGAGAGATGTTCGGTTGGCATGGAAAGAACCATTGGTTACAGTGGTCTCTCTGGGAACCACTGGGGTTTGGTACAAAAATATAAATGTCCTTTCCTATAAGTTTCGCCAAATCACCCCAGAGGTTTCCGGATGGGCCATTGTGGTAAATTATTCTTTTCATGCCTACCGCAGGAATCTCCAGGTGAAATCAAAAAGAAAGAGCTGTCGCACGACGTGGTTTGGTGCAAAAAGACAAATGTCCCCTCCTCCAGGTTCCCCCGGGACACGACAGAGGTTGCCATTGTGGCTAATGGTTCTCTTTCATGCCAACCAAAACTTTATCCAGGAGAAATCATGAAAAAGCCATCGCACGACCCTATTGATGAAATTCTTATTATTAAACCAAATTGGCAGCCGAATCAGGGATGCCACATATACAGATTTATCTGTAATCATACAGATTTTCTGCAGTTTTTGGATACAGAATTCTGTATATACAGATTACAGATTTTTAGAAAAAATACAGATTTTACGGATTTTTGAAAAATCCTCTCTTTCGTTGCATTTCATGATCATGTTTAAATAACCATATTTGGAAATCTCATTGAGCCGCCTACAGAATATGTCAGATATTTATCGACATATCGGAAGGATGGCCGCTTCAAAGGCATCAAGCAAATTAATTTTGGTGGGCAGCATCCATTTCAATTTCAATTCTCTGTTCAAACTTCATAAACATCGGTTAGGTCACCTTCGGTGGATATCATCAATCTATACAATGTGTGTTTTTGTATGTCCAGTACGCTTTTGCTATTATTATCAGTACTACTGAATAACTTGATAAAACCACTAGAAATTGTGCAAACGCAGGTCTTAAATGATGACAGGGGGATGGACAATTTTCAGTAGTCAATCCAAGCACCCTCGGTGGACAGCATCCATCTCAATAATTAACTGGTATGGGCTACTTCTTTTCATGTCTGATTCGTATACTTTGATTCTAAGGTTTGATGTCAGACAATGTTATTGCATCGATGGCATAAGCTACCGGTTCTTGTATAATATGAACAACAACAAGAACAAACATAAAATTTATATTTTGATCGTTTTCATTAATATCTTCATCTGGTGAGCAATGCACAAATTGAACTTATATTCTTATTCATGAACTTTTATTTTTACCTATTTCAGCTCACCAAATGAAATACAATCTGATCTTCGTACGCTGTCCAATCGAAAGCCAAATTATATTACTAGTATTTGCAAAATATTGTTTTACTTTTATGTTGAATATTTTCTTATATTGCTGCATACTTGGAATAATCTACAGATTTTCGGTAATTGAAAACCAACGAACTCATTTGAATAATGATATCTTTTGCTTCAAGCGGAGTACTGCGTTATTCGAAATATTTTTAAGAATTTAATCGATTGGAAATGTCTTTATCCATCATAAGAAAATATTTGGATGATTTACCACCGAGTGTTGTTTTCAGCGTGTACTATGAGATTCTTGAAACTGTCAACTATATTTACAGAAGTTCCGAGTAAATCACAGTAATTCGGTGAAAAATTGTCATTTCACCATACTATCCCAAATGTTGTTTGTGTTCACCGATCTTTTCGTAAAATATATCGATTTCTCAGGAGAATCTGTAAAGTTTTCGTTTGAAGATCAACTTCCGTAATTTTTTCACAGAATTCTGTGACCTATTTCAATGGTGGTAAGCTCCAACTCGATTTAACTAATATTAAATACCGTCCCTATTCGGTTGATCTGCAAAATGCTAGCTTGGAGTCAAGTTAATTAGGATCAAGGTCAACATAAAAGCAGCAAGACATGCTTAATCAAGATTTAATCCAAAATAAAAAACATTATGTTCACTACCGCAAGCTTCATAACTTGAAAATATTAGAAAAGCAACTTTTTTAGACCTCAAAACTAATTTTAAAACTTGTTGCAGTGCAATTTATTCAGGATAGGCTGTTTTTAATATCATTTTATCATATTATAAAAATATGTAAGCTATTCGCCTTTAGTTTGCTCATGAAGTATTTATTGGAGTGTATTTTTCAAGTTTATTTTCTGTGGTAAATTAAACCCTCGATCGAGAATGGAAGCTCATGTGTAAACCAATAGCGAAATAAGCTTAATAGCTAGGTAAATAGTGTCCATTGACTAAGCCTAATATGCACATTATTTCACCCCCCACCCGAAACAACCATATTACAAATTTGTTTTCATTATGTATAAAAATAGAAAATCAAAAACCGACCCTAAAAAATAAAAAAAAACCACCCTTCTACCCCCATAACACACCAAACCCCCAACAAATTTTGTTTTTTTCCCCCCAAATTTACCCCCCCAAAGAAAACCCCTTCCCTTTTTAAAAAAACCCCCCAACCCCCTCAAACCAACCCCCAAAACAAACCCCCTTCAAATCTCTTGACGGTTGGAAATAACCGGAACAGCAAAGTTTGAACAGTAGAAAGGATTTATTTTACAACTAGCTTGAGTGGAGTCTTGAACAGGAATGACAAAATTTTCTCAGTTGTTTATTTAAGAAAACTTAGGTTGCTAGGGAGGCCGTTGGTCTCCAAGGAGGTCATCAGCACACTGCGTTACCGATTTACTCCAACACCCCCCCTGAATCGGTAAGTCCTAGGAGGGTCCTCAGTTCACGGAAACGTCCAGGTTCCAGGGCCTTGGTGAACGTGTCAGCTATCTGGTGTGCAGTAGCAATTGCTTCGATTTGAAGTCGTCCTTGTGCCATGTGGTCGCGTAGGAAATGGTGCTTCACATCCACGTGCTTGACACGTTTGGTTTCGGTGTTTGTCGCCATCGCAATGCACCCATGGTTGTCTTCGAACACCTTGAATGCCGTGCCGAGTTGAACTTCCTTCAGGTCCTCAAGGATTCCGTGCAGCCACAGTCCTTCGGAGGCCGCGGCACTTAAAGCTGCATACTCTGCTTCACACGATGACAGTGCAACGGTTTGTTGCTTGCGGCTGGCCCAGGACACGGTGTTCCCAAAGACCTTGAAGACGTAGCCGCTAACGGATTTCCTATCCTCAGCATCCGATGCCCAGTCGGCGTCTGCGTACCCGACCAGTGCCTCGGCGTCGTCGTTTTGCTTGTACTGGAGCTTAAGGTTCTTCGTCCCCTTCACGTAACGGACCACTCTCTTCAGGGCTTGCCAGTGGGCCTCACCAGGTTGAACTTGGAAGCGCCCCAGGTATCCAACAGCGTAACATATGTCCGGTCGGACACACAGCATCGTATACATCAGGCTGCCCAGCAATTGACGGTACGGATGCGACACAGGATTCGCAGCTCGTGGTGGCAGGAAACAGCCTTTCTCCATTGGGGTCTTCACAGTGTTGCAGTCTTGCATGCCGAACTTCGTCAGCACACGGTCCACAGCAGCTTCTTGCGCCAGGTACATGCATCCGGTGGCGCGGTCGTATCGGATCTTCATTCCGAGGAAATGATTAACCACGCCGCAATCCGTCATCTGGAGCTTCTTGGAAAGAGCACGCTTGATCTCCTTCACCAGGTCCAGCCGATCGCCAGCAATGAGCAAATCGTCCACATAGATGATGATGTATACCCCCCCTCGATGGTCGATCCTGGTATACAAACAATAATCGTGCCGGGAACGGGTGAAGCCGAAATCCAGTAGAAGGTCGTTCAGCTTGTTATTCCAACAGCGAGGGCTTTGCTTGAGTCCATACAACGATCGCTCCAGCTTGCAAACAAGGTTCGGAGGTGCTGCAACTCCTTCGGGTATGGCCATGTAGACGTCTTCTTCAAGCTCCCCGTAGAGGAATGCGGTCTTCACATCGAGTTGGTGAACGTGCATCCTTCGGTGGGTTGCTACAGCAAGAACGGTTCGTATCGTGGCCAACTTCGCTACGGGGGAATATGTTTCGTTGTAGTCTACTCCGGGCTTCTGCTGAAATCCCTTCGCCACCAAGCGCGCCTTGTAACGGACCGGTTCGCCATGCTCGTCCGGCTTGATTCGGAAGACCCATTTCGACTTGAGCGGAACCACACCAGCAGGACATCGCACCAATCGCCAAACATGGTTGTCCGCTAGCGACTGCAGTTCCTCACGGACCGCTTGCTGCCAAAGGGCTTCGTCGGCTCGTCCGGCGATCTCCTTGTACGCCTCCGGGACATCGAAGATCGAACGCTCGGCCTCATCTCGTCCCACGGAACCGTCGAATGGAACATCAGAAACGTTTTGGGATGCATCTGCAGAATGGGATTGCGCGGCAGAGAAAATTTTTCCAACCAGAAATTCTTTCAACTTACCGGGGAGTCTGCGCTCCCGTTCGCTGCGCCTCGGGGTTTCCATTTCGAGGTTTGAACCACGGTCTAGTTGCGAAGGGAGCGCTCCAGTTTCGTCAACACCGTCGTTTTCAACCTCGTCTTCTTCAACGTCAGTCAGGATGTCGTCATGTTGAGCCACCAGCGGCTCATTGGGTTGAACGGACTGTTCAGGGGGTTGCACGTGTTCCTCGTCTTGATCCTCGAACTCGTACGGAGCAACAACCAAAGGAGTTTCGTCACGGATCTGGGTGGCAAACGGAAAACTGCTCTCATCGAACTTGACATCTCTGGCCAGGAATAATTGCTTCTTCTCTTTGTCCCACAGGCGGTAGGCGTTCGGCGCGTAGCCGATCATCACAGCAGGCTTGCTTTTCGGATCCAGTTTCCTCCTCTGGGCCGTGGACACCCAAGCAAATGCTTTACAGCCGAACACACGTAGTTTGCTCACATCCGGCTTGTGACCAGTCCACATTTCCGCAGGAGTCTTCCAGCCAGATACCGCGGTGGTTGGACTTCTGTTCGTCAGGTATACCGCCGCTAGAACCGCTTCGTTCCACAGATTCTTCGGAACTTGACCTTCAATAAGCATCGCACGCACCCTTTCGACGATTGTCCGATTCAACCGTTCGGACACTCCATTCTGCTGTGGTGTGTACGCTGCGGTTGGCTCGATTTGGATCCCCTTGGAAACGTACCAATCTCGCTGGTCATTGGAGCAATACTCGCGCCCTTGGTCGACAGTCAGCTTCGAAATCGAATGCCCCAGAGCGGCACTCGCCATGGCCTCGTACTCTCGAAACTTCTGGAACACGTCGGACTTCTTCTTGATTGGATATGCTACTGCGAAGTGCGTATAATCATCAATAAAGGTGACGAAGTACCGAGAGCCATCCCAAGCCGCTGGTATAATTGGACCGCACACATCGGAGTGCACTCGTTCTAGAGGTCTTGCAGCACGGACTCTAGTACCCGTGAATGGTTCTCGGCACTGCTTTCCGAGAACACAAACATCGCAAAAATCCAATTTACCTGGTTCCTCGGGAATACCTGTTACCATGTCATGCTTCACGAGTGTCTGCAAACTCTTGCTGCCCAAATGAGCCAGTCGACGATGCCACAGGTTACCGGTCACAGTTCCACACATGTTGGCCGCCACCGTATCGACGCGGAGATCGAGCTCGTAAAAGTCGCCCCGCATGGGACATCTCGCAATCAGGTCACGACCTTGCTTCATGATCGCTCCCTTTTTCGTGAATGTGACATCCAGGTTCGCTTTTGCCATCTTTTTCACAGATAGCAGGTTCGCTCGAAGATCTGGTACGAAGAGGACATCATGCAGGCTGATATAATTACCTTCCTTGTTGACGCCTTTGATTGTTCCTCGGTGCCAGCACACCAGGGATTGATTGTCCTTCGCCACGTTGATGACGATAGGTTGCTTCAGCTTCGTGAGGTCGGCGAAACAGTGCTCCACATTCACAAGGTGGTCCGAGGCTCCGGAATCCAGCTTGAAGGAAACCACTCCCTCGTCCTTTGTTTGGGAGCCTCTTCCGGTCATGAAAGCCACCGCCTTACCTCCAGCAGCAGCGTTAGCTTCAGCGCGCCCTTCCGTCTTCAACTTCACACGACAGTCCTTGGCCTTGTGCCCCTTCTTCTGGCAACGGTTGCACTTTCCGGTGAACTTACCAGGTTTCTGCTTCGATCCTTGGAATGCTGCAGGTTTCTCTTGGAAATTCGCTGCCCGGTCGGTTTTCTTGAGTTCCTCGGCAAGAAGGCGCTCGCGAACAACATCCAGCTTCAGGTTTTCCTCACCCAGATTTTCCAGCGCCGTAACCAACGGATCGAACGACTCGGGAAGGGTAGCAAACAGCTGGGACACAATATCGTTCTCTTCAAGCTTCGCTCCGGCCAGCTTCAGTTGCCGGATCAGCTCTTCGAAGGTTTTCAGGTGATCTTTCACGGACGCACCTTCCACCATTCGCAGCTTCGCAAGTTGCTTCCTGACATATGTCTGCGACGAGACGGACTTTTTGGCGTAGGCGGATTCAAGGCTCATCCACATCTCCTTGGACGTCTCCTTGTCCCGCACCAAATGCAGCAAATCGTCATGGACGAATGACGTCAGCAGGAACGCCGCCTTACCGTCATCTTCCTGGAACTTCGTGAGCTCGGCCGCTTCCGTCGGAGGATCTTTTTTGATGATATCCAACAGCTTCACGGACTTCAGATACTTCTCCACTCGAAAACGCCAATTGTCGAAACTGGTGCCCGAGAACTGCGGGATCCCGTGGACCAAATCCTTGCGTGAGTCGCCCATAACCTCTTGACGGTTGGAAATAACCGGAACAGCAAAGTTTGAACAGTAGAAAGGATTTATTTTACAACTAGCTTGAGTGGAGTCTTGAACAGGAATGACAAAATTTTCTCAGTTGTTTATTTAAGAAAACTTAGGTTGCTAGGGAGGCCGTTGGTCTCCAAGGAGGTCATCAGCACACTGCGTTACCGATTTACTCCAACACCCCCCCCCCCCCCCCCCCCAAAAAAAACCCCCCCCCCCACAAACGAACAACAACAACCACCACCCATTTTTCCCCCCAAAAAAAAAAAAAATTTTTTATTATTTCCTTCCAAAAAACCCCCCCCTTGAAAACCTGAGCAAAACCCCCCCCAAAAAATTGTCTCGTTTTTGAGCCAATTAGATGCATTGTTCAAAACAGGAATGTAATTGAAAACTTCAGTGTGAAATAAAACCTGTAAAGAGGGAAACATAAGTCACGATGAGCTAAGTCAAATAAATTGACCGATAACCAACTTAATGAAAATGTCCAGACAAAAACAACCAATGACCCAAGATGTGATCCACGCTGGCCAAGTCCACCCCTGAAGGAGCACAGGACGTTTGAGTGAGTGATGAAAGCACTCGAACACAACCGATATGTAGAGTATGTCAAAGAGAATGATCCATATTTTGTGAAAGGTGTATCAAGATAGGTACGTATTTATTTAACATATACGTCATAACATTTAATTGTTCTCAATAGCCTTCATATGAGCTATTTTTTCCCTTTCTGATTGTTCCTCCTGCTGGATGTTATCTTTTTGTTTCAAAAGAACTTTCAGGATTGATGTTTCTGGATTATTGGATGTCATAGCTCTGATTTCTTTTTCCATCAAATTAAAAATATCTTCTTTAGCCTTCCTTTTCATTCCTACAACTTCTTCTTGCTTTTTGATCTGGTGCCTTGCTTCCTTCTTTGCTTTTTCCTTATTTTTTTGTGCCTCCACGAATTCCAAATCTTTCTTTTGTTTCTGATTGGATTCGTAAGATTGCCTCGCAAATTTCGCCTTCAAAATCAAGCTTATATCATTCTCAAAAAAATGCATGCCACTCAAAATATTTTTACGATTATTGAACTGCTGTTCACTGAGCCTAGTTCGGTTTTCCGGTAACACATGCTTAGATAGTGAAAATTTTCTTTCGACCTCTGCATTAGAATGATAAAGGGTGTATTCGATAAAAATGGCACACAGAAAATCTTCTGTAACTTTTGAATCGTATGAGTAAAAAACCTAGAAATTTGAGTAGATCTTATCCATAGTGTATTATTTACATCTGCCATGTTTCATAGTTATACATTCAGTAGTTCCAGTCATGTCGTCGAAACAAGAAATTGTCCGTGAGAAAATTTTGTGCACTCACAATCAAAATCCAGGGGCGTCCCACCGGTGGATTGCTAAAAGGCTTGGAATTGCAAATACAACTGTGTCTCGTGTAATAAGAACCTTCAAGGAGCGTCTGAGTGTCCAAAGGAAGGAAGGGAGTGGTCGTAAAAGTGGTCCAATGGACAGTAAAATGGCCAGGAAAGTCGTACAACAATTCAAGAACCGTCCAAACATGTCAATTCGAGATGTCGCTAAAAAGTCTAAGGTGTCAGTCGGTTTTGTGCAGAAAATCATGACGCGTGCTGGGTTACATGTTTACAAAGTGCAAAAAGCCCCAAACCGGAATGAAAAACAAAACATCACTGCGAAAACCCGCGCCCGGAAACTTTACACGAAGCTGCTCACCAAATCCGGTTGCATCGTGATGGATGACGAAACATACGTCAAGGCCGACTTCCGTCAACTTCCTGGGCAAGAATATTTCGTTGCCAAGTCGAAGTTCGATGTTCCGGAGGATGTTCGAAAGAAAAAAACTATCGAAATTTGCAAAGAAGTTTCTAATCTGGCAGGCGATTTGCGGATGTGGTGAAATAAGTGCTCCCTTCATCACTTCCGGAACAACAAACGGTGCGATTTACACGGAAGAGTGTCTTAAGAAGCGTCTCTTGCCATTCATTAAGAAGCACAAAGGATCAACTCTGTTTTGGCCTGATCTAGCATCCTGCCACTACGCTCAAAACGTATTGGAGTGGTACCGAGCCAACGGAGTCAATTTTGTGCCAAAGGATATGAGCCCACCAAATTCACCGGAACTTCGTCCAATTGAAAAATTCTGGGCAATTATGAAAACGGAACTTCGCAAACATCCCAAAACTATAAAAACAGAGCTAGAATTGAAGAAAATTTGAGAAAAAACAACAAAAACACTGGGAAAATCGGTTGTACAAAATTTGATGGGTGGAGTGAAAAAGAAGGTGCGGGCATTCGGGATGGGAGACAAAATTCAATAAAACAAATGTTGTAAATCAAAACTCATTAGTAGTTCTTCATTCCCTGAAAATTTCAAGAAAATCCGATAATCAGTTTAATTTTGATGAGTATATATGTGTGTGCCATTTTTATCGAATACACCCTTTATACGCAAGTTACAATGTTGAGCAATGTTCTCATTTCAGAGAAACTATCGTCCTGGAATAAAACATCAAGTACTTCCAAATCTGTTTCTGATTCAACCGTTTTAGTTGACAACTTGACACTTGCAAGTACTAGTTCTTCGTGAATTTTAGATTTGTCTAATTTAAAATCAATAACATCGACTAAGTGGACGATTTCTTTGATGGAATCCTTATTTATGATCCTTCCAACCTTGAAGTTGCTGACTAGTTTAACAAATTCATTCGGAACATCTTTGGAAAACAAATACGAGACGAAAGCCTTAGTGTGGTCTTTAAAATGCTTATTGAAATGAGATGTTTTAAGTTGATTTCCTGCAGCGTCAAGAATGGATTTGTAAATAATTACATCCGTATCCTTAAGAAAATGTTCTTCCATTTGCATTTTGTTGTTGATGGCTTCCGTTATCTGTTATGGATCGTAAACTCCTGACATCATAGTGACCAAAAATGCGAGAATCCTATCATAAATATCGAAAAGAATAAACTCATTCGTTTCGAGATACTTAAGCAACTTTTCCGTTTCTCCCGCTGATTCAATCACAAAAAGAACCTGCTCTTTGATATCTGGCAGCAGTAAAATCTTCAGAATTTCTTCTTCACAAAAGCTCCGTTTTGCCAGCCCTTGCAATTTCTTTTTCAAAGAAACTAAGTGGTTGTAGTTTGGAAGAACCACTTCTGCAGCTGGTCCGAGAGTTGCCCACCGGGTTTCAACATGCTTTTGGAAACGTGTAGGCTTGGTGATCCAGCTTTCTTTGAATTCTTCCCACTTCGACGGAACGACAAAGTAATAGTACAGATACTTTGCCAAATCAGAAACAACACATCCAAACTGTTTGATAGCAGCCCTAAAAAAAATGAAGGTTATAATACATATCTACATATGCTTTCTTAGATTTTTAATAGTTTAGAATTTAAGTCCCTGAGTCCATTTAGAATTCTTAGGTATTAAACTTCGTATTTTCAGCAGAAAGTAAATCCGCCGATTCAATAGCAAAAGCAAAAATACACCGTGAACTGAATCACGTAATCATGAACTAAGTCACGTTTTTAGGTAAAAATCCTGAAAACGTGAACTAGTTCACGGCCCGTTTTCATTTTCGTGAAGGCTTTTGTTTCTGTGTGGGTATATCAATATGGTGTTGAACGAATCCGCGCCAAATCCGCGCCAGAACGAATTTTATGAACAAATCCGCGCCAAATCCGCGAAAATCGCGAAATCCGCGCTGCCGTAACAACCCTGGTTTTAGGCAAGTGTTCAACGATTGCTCCGCCTTGCCGACACAAGTGATAGATGCTACTATGGGGTTGCCACACGACGTGGTCAATTTCGATTTTCCACGCATTACTGAAGACATGATGTTGACTGCAATACGCAAACTGAAGCTCTCGTTTGTCACTGGCCCTGATGGCATCCCATCATCAGTTTTAAAACGATGTGCAGTCAGTCTTTGCCTTCCCCTTGCAAGAATCTTCCAGCTTTCGGCGCAGCAAAGTGAGTTTCCCACACGCTGGAAGCACTCGTATATATTTCCGATCCATAAAAAAAGGAGATAAACGGGACATTGTCAATTACCGTGGTATCACCTCACTGTGCGCATGTTCAAAGGTATTCGAAATTATTATAAACGGTTCCTTGTTTGCGTGCTGTAAAAACTACATCGATTATGATCAACACGGCTTTTATCCGAAACGATCGGTTTCCACGGACCCGGTTCAGTTTACTTCTAACTGCCTGCGTTGTATCGATTCTGCATGGCAGGTTGATGCTGCGTATATGGATCTGAAGGCTGCGTTTGATACGATGGATCATGAAATTCTGCTTGCCAAGCTGAACATACTCGGCATATCATCTGCCGCTGTGGATTGGTTCAGGTCTTACTTGGTGAATCGCTCAGTGCGGGTTAAGATTGGCACGTCGGAGTCGGAAGCTTTCACGAATAATTCGGGAATTCCGCAAGGCAGCAACCTTAGTCCACCGCTTTTCTCGATCTTCATAAACGATGTCATCTTGCTATCACCACCAGGGTCCCGCCTCTTCTACGCAGACGATTCTAAAATTTACAAAACTATAAAATGTCTATCAGACTGTTTCGACTTGCAGCACATGTTGTGTATATTCGCCGCAACATAATATCATATCACCGGAAAAACGCACCAAACATCTTAAACTATGTCCTTTCCGGGCAATCGCTCACTCGCGTTCAACACATCAAGGATCTCGGGGTTATTTTGGATAATGGACTGACATTCAGATTTCACTACAACGACATTGTGTCCAGAGCTAATCGTCACTTGGGCTTTATTTTTAAAATTGCTGACGAGTTTCGCGATCCGCTCTGCTTCAGGTCACTTTATTGCTCACTTTGTACGTTCCATATTGTATTGTGCCCTTTCCAGGCCATATGGATCGCCAGAATCGAAGCACTTCAACGAAAGTTCGTAAGATACGCTCTTCGCTTTCTCAGGTGGCCTGATCCTACGAACCTGCCTCCGTATGAAGAGCGTTGCCGTCTGCTTAATATCGAACCACTTGAGGTGAGACGAAAGACCGCTCAGGCTTTGTTTGCTGAGAAGCTGCTCAGGGGTGAAATTGACTGTCCGGCACTACTGTCACAGTACGCTCCCGAGAGACCTCTTCGCCAACGTGTATTTTTGCATCTTGAGCCACAGAACAACAACTATGCACTCCACGAACCAATTCGAGTAATCAGCCAGCGTTTCAACGAGATCTTCAATATGTTCGACTTCAACTTATCTGCTGACGAGTTTCGTCATCGGCTATTTGACTCGTTCCGTATTTCTGGCTGTAACCAAGTAGTTTAATTTTTTTTTTCATTTTGACATTTGTTTGTCGGTTGAATTATTGTGTTAAATAAATAAATGAATAAATAAATAATGTCTCAATTGCTTCGAATTAAATCGGTCATCTTGATAGAAACATGATTTTGTTGATTCTCGCCGAATTAATGAAATATTTGGTACACAGGCCGAATAAAGGAGCTAGGCTAACATTACATCCCGGTACCCTACTTGGTTCAAATGCGATGCACGCAAAGTTATTTTTGCGTACGGAACTAGTGAACGGGAACCAAACAGTAGTTAAATATACGATACAGATTTTTTTTACAGATTTTCAACAGTCGGATATAGATAAAAAAGATTTTTGGATGTAAAAATACAGATTGACCATGAAAAAAATGTGGCAACACTGAGTCGAATAGCAACCATCTCTCGCGCCACTATCGCGTTGCTAAATTTGAGCGCCCGATGCTTTCCGATAGTCGCGCTACAATTTTACTAGCGCTTTAGGTTGCGCCCGATACGGTTTGAAGTGATGGTGAGGGCGATCAAATATAGTTTAGTCGCGCACCGGTACGGGTGCTCTAAGAGCATCCGTATCGGGCGCAACTATCTGGGCGACTAAAATACTAGCGCATCGAGCTGTCATTTTAGTTTAGTCACTCAATCTCACACCGGTCGCTACTACACGGAGATTTGAGATTACACATTTTATGTATAAAAATCACTATATGAAGCTAAATGTACAAAAATATCTATATGAAGCTGTCAAAAAGATGGGTGATTTCAAAAAACACAATGTGAGTTAAAAGTACCCATCTTGAAATAACTTCATGTAGTTCCAGAGGTGGGTGTTTTTCACTCTTTTATGGGTGTAAAATTTACTTCGTAAAAATTTGAAATCCTTCAGAGTTTGTCAGAGATACAAGTACAAGTCTTATACCGTTGCATCACGCTTTTCATGCTTTTTCTGTAGTTTTATTTTAATAATTTATCCATTCGGATTAGTATTTCAAATTCTGCGCTTAACGAGAAACAAATGTTCAAATGTATTACAGAAATATATTTTTTGCATTAAAAAAAAGTATCAATAAAGTATGGAGGAATCCAAGTAAAGCTAAAGTGCGATTAAACATCGTAGTATCTAAAACTGAAGTTGGTAATAACTTTCTGGCTATTTTTCAAACTGTATGGAATTGGCCATTATCGACAATTTTCTGCTCTCTTTATCACCAATTACTTTGCTTACAGCCCGTTCGCACTACAACCTCTATTACGTGATACCAGCATCTACACATTTAGTTTTCACTGGAAATAACTTGCATGGCATTTGATGTCAAGATACTCTATATTACGTAATATAGGTTGTAGTGCGAACGGGGTATTAAACTGCTCGAAAAACCTTTTTTCAAGAGCATTATCTACGACGTTTAACCTTACTTTTGCATTACCTGGTTTCCTCCATTGAAGAAATCGTCTGCATCGACCCAACATTATGACACGTTCATTATTTCGCTCCGGATTGATGCCGCTAGGATTGATGAGCTAAAAAAACAAAACTTATTGCTTCGAATATTGGAACAATGAACTATTTATTGAAAGATTAATGAGCAAAATAATTACGTTATCGCTAAGAAAAATATGGCGTCCGCGTTGCTGCAGTGACAAAAATTTTATTCAATTTTAGGTAAATAATAACGTCCAACATTGAAAAATTAACATTACCCAAAAGTCAGTAAAACTACCCAGGTAATCAATAAGCAGTTCCAAAGCGTCTATACGGCAGCCTATCAAGCAATTGAGTCGCCTTAAATGCAACATATAGGCCACTTTTGGCCCAATATACGGCTGTTTTACTGCAATGCTATGATAATGCTTCATTTATACTATTTTTAATGCTATGATAATGCTATTTTTAATGCTCATATAATCAATCTTTGCTATGTTCCGGTCGCTCCATCTTGGGACACGTTCAACCAAGCTACGCAGAGAGCCTCGTCTTCATCGACGGTCCAGTTGTTTCCACGTTCTGATGCACTCATGTTCTGCAAATAAAAACAATATAATACTTCACCAATTATCCAAAGATTGAAGGCACAATCAAAATAACATCTACTTACGGCTACTCTTCAGGATCTATTATTCCGCAGTTGCAATAATCGGGAAATTTAATCGTTTCAGCGCCCCTTGCCACTGAAACTTTCCGATGAAAATCACTTTGAAGCACTTCTGATTGCGCAAACAAAAATTGACAATTGGCAGTCGAATAGCAACCCTCTCTCGCGCCACTATCGCGTTGCTAAATTTGAGCGCCCGATGCTTTCCGATAGTCACGCCACAATTTTGCTAGCGCTTTTAGTTGCGCCCGATATGGTTTGAAGTGATGGTGAGGGCGATCAAATATAGTTTAGCTGCACACCGGTACGGATGCTCTAACATCAGTTATAAGTAATTCAAATATTGAAATAAATATTTCACGCGGCTTTCCTCCGAACAAAGGTACAACCGCGGCCTAAATCACGGTTGTTCGTTTCGAAAGTGTTACACCGCATTGCATTTAGTGAACATTTAGTATCCAATGAATCTGAGAATAATTGAAGGTTATTGATTGGCCATAGAAACGGTATAAATAATGATTTTTTTTTTACCTTTTTTTACTGAGGTACTTCATGAAAAAGATTTACATTTACTTTGGGGAGAGAGGGAGTTGAAAATTGCCGAAAAGTACGTTACGTAATATTAGAACGAATCACAAGGACCAAGGACCAACGACCTGTGATGAGTTGTCACTGTACTCGTATCAATCTGATCGAGTAGCTGCTTGTTTCCGGATGCAAGAATCGTTTACCGGAGTTTTTCCAAGTGCAAATTTCGAGTGATAACACAGAAAAAAATAATGAATTTTAACAGGCGCGTAAAATTTTCCCTCGTTTAATTCCAAGCCAAAGTAGGCGTAAACAGCAAAATTGTTTGCAATCTTTCATGCGCCATACAACAATGTTTGCAATCTTTCATACAACAGGCTGGTTCGAAAGGTTCTGATTACACTTGAAAAAATCCAACACCTTCCGGGCCTTCACAGAGTCAGCTGTCTTCGATTTTCTTCCACTTCCAGCCCGCCGCTCGGTCGTGTGGGACTCCTTAAACGATTTTACCACCTGAGACACAGTTGTATGGGTGATTCCCAGTTGTCTTCCGATCCATCTCATGGTCGCAGTCGGATTTTCCATGACGGCGCGCAAAATTCTACGGCGATTTTCTTCTTGTTTCGATGACATCTCAATAACCACTAAACCGGTTGTTATGAAATTTTACTAGTTATATCCAGATTTTCATCAATTTTGACCCACGGACAAAAAAGTTACACACGGATAAAAATGGTGCATTTTTTTCGAGTACAGGCCTTACATCAACTGAACCAAGTCACTAACATCCTCAGGCGAAACAAGTCTGTTTCAAAAACATCTGCCATGGCCCTTCTTCACGTGGAAAAGGCATTTGACAACGTCTGGCATGATGGCCTGGCGTACAAACTGCATCGGTACAATCTTCCAGTCTTTCTGGTAAAGATGGTGAAGAACTACCTTTCAAACAGAACATTCTGTGTTTCGCTGCATGTTCCAGTTTCCGATGCGCAGGAGATTTCTGCCGGTGCTCCGCAGGGAAGCATATTAGGTCCACTTCTTTTTAATCTGATCACCTCGGACATACCCTAACTCCCTGAAAACGGATCTCTGTCGGTGTTCGCCGATGATACCGCAGTCGTCCACCATGGTAGGGTAGTAAGAGCGATCGCATCGAAGCCTGGATGTTCTGTCGAAGTATCTCACAGATTGGATTATCTGCATCAATGCAACGAAGACCCAGGTCATCCTTTTCCTCACTCAAAATCCCCCAGACTTGTTCCGGCTGAAGGTTGTTAAAATCTGTCTAAACGGTACAACGGTGGAGTGGACCAATTCAGCCATCTATCTTGGCGTGACACTAGATAGCAAGATGAACTTCAGGGAACAGGTTGATAAGACGCCCAGTAAATACAAGATCGCATATAATAACGGATATGAGTATAACGTGAAGACGATATGCGTGATTCAACATGGAGTTAAATGAACGAATGAACGTATGTACTCATATGCCTCCACGTTGTACTCATATGCGCTATCATATGCGATTTTGTGTTGACTGGGCGGTAACAAAATGTAACATTCTGTTGAAGCTTATGTCCCCTTGCTAAACAGAGAGTCTACATTGTCCTTAAGCTTGCTATCTACAAACAGATTATACTTCCGGTTATTGAGTACGGCATGCCGATCTGGGAGAGCTGCGCAAAAACACACCACCTGAAGCTTCAGCGGGTTCAAAACAAGTTTCTCAGGATAATCCTGAACACACCTCCGCGGACGAGAACTGCTGAGATCCACCGTCTGGCCGAGATAAAAAAAAACACTCGAAGATCGTTTAAGTGAGACTATCAATAGTTACAGGACCCGTTGCCACATATCAGACCACCAAGTCATCCGGGACCTGGTACCCCTTCCTTTGGTTTTTCAAATTGTAGTTATTGTAGTTAGGTAGGTTATCAAATTATATAAATTTATACAAACCAATCCCCATCAGGGATGAAATGTACACTAGAATATTAAATTCGTGCCGTGTGCATCGTATCCTGTTCGTTCGTAGCGTTGCAACGATGGCTCCACCAGCGAGAAGGCAAGCAGTTCCAACAGCGCCGAACAAGGTCGGCTTGATTCGGAATAGACAAAATGCACAGCAGCACATCTTCCGGGTACTGAAGCAGGTTCATATCGATGCTGGCGGTTTCCTCCGAAGCGATAAGCATAGTGAACAGCTTCGTCGACGACATTTGCGAGCGGATTGAAGGCGAAGCTTCCCGACTGGCTTTAATCAATCGGCGGATGACCCTGACGTCGCGGAAAATTCAAACCGCCGATCGACTGCTGCTGCCGGGAGAGCTAGCCGTGACCAAGTAGCGCCAGCTGAGCATCTACGAGTAAGCAGAAGATTCCAGAGACATAATTAATCGGGGTTTATTTAGGTTCGAACGATTTCCTTTGGGCTATCAACTGCTTCGAAGATTTTGGAAGAAATGCTTCGTGCGATCGAACGCGTTGGTATCTGGATGATATAATTGTAGGGGGTCAGCGAAGTCATTTGTCATAGCACACAGGGATCAATGTTCGTATATAGGGATTGGAGAGATAATGGGGATTATTCCAGGAGGCGAAGTGACTTTTGTCACATGTCGATGTGAGAAAAGTTACATCCAAGCGACGATGTGCGTTGGCTTCGAAACTGTATCTAAGTAGAACGGCAATTATCAATTCATGCGGTTTGACCGAACTCCTCAGATTTTTCGAAACCACCTTCGATACCATTAATCTTCAATTTACAATAATTCCAACCCGTTTTCCAGGTCTCTATCCGACGAAAAAGCAACGATCAGGCCTCGTTCGGCAGTGGCCACTTTTGTGGCGGAAGTCTCATCAACAATCGAACCGTCCTGACTGCCGCGCATTGTCTGGTAGACAACAACGATCGCAAGCGGCAGGCCAGCTACTTTCGGGTGGTCGGAGGAAGCCTGAATCGGACTGTAGCTACGTCAAACACCGAAATCGTCGACGTCAGCCGAGTTGTCATCCACGAGCGATACAATCCGAAGAACTTCGACAACGACGTGGGACTGTTGGTTGTAAGTGTGCATTTAACGACGGATGTTAAGATATTTACCTTTTATTTTTTTATTTTCAACGGACTAGCTGAGCACAGCCATTCCAAGCAGCCATCCATCGTTGAGACCAATCAACATGGTCACCAGCAAACCGAACCCGGGAATCGTATGCCAAACCAGCGGTTGGGGAACGATTATGTTCGTAAGTATGCTTCTGATAACAGAGAAAAGGTTGTCACAAACAGGAGTTTTTTTTTTCGAGTATAGGGTGTCGCAATGGCAACGCCGGTGCTGAGAGCTGTCAACATCACTTTACAGCCGACGGAGACTTGCAACGGCACCACCAGCTACAGAGGTGCCATCAAGGCCGGGATGCTCTGTGCTGGTGAGTGGCAGGGAGGACGTGACGCTTGCCAAGGCGACTCCGGCGGTCCCCTGGTCTGCAACGGACTGCTAGCCGGCATCGTTTCACATGGGACCGGCTGCGGAGAGGCGGCCTATCCCGGTGTGTACGCTGATGTGGCGTATTATCAGGACTGGATACGAAAGAATGGCGCCAATCGAGCGTTCGGGGGAATCAGCTTAACAGTGACTATCATCGGGGTGATGTATGGGTTGTTACAACACTTAGAGTATGGTGTTTGATGACCACTTACTACTACAGTGATAGATGATAATTAGGTATGATTAAAGGTGATAAATTTTCAATTTTCGTAAACTTGTTTATTCGTTAATTTGTCATGCTCCAAACTACAGTTACTAGGGAAGTACTTTGTCATCAAGAGTAGACATCCTTATCAATACGATAGCGATCAGTCAATATGGCCATTATATTCGGGGTTCCCCCTATCTACTTTTCAGATACGTAATCGATAACCAGTTGGTATATTTAGGCTTGGATTAGTAATGATCCTATATCCCAATTTTAAAACAGACATTGTGAAATTTCAACCAGGCTTTCTTTCGAATACTTCTGACACGCACTTCTAGCAAATGGCAAAAAAAGAGTTATACTTCTATTTCTATACATAGAGGAGCCCTACAGGACGAAATGAGTTCCATTTCGGATGGCGGCAAATTCTCACAGAGATTACAGTCCATGACATAGATTACCCATTACAAAAGATAAAGAGATAAGTTATAGAATCATAAAAACTTACTGCTTGAACGGGTTGGGATTGGCTTTGAATTCCTTCTGTTTGCGCAGTATCTTCAGTTCCCGTTCCTCGGCCAATTTTCTTGTTTCTTCTCCGCGACGGGCTTTCTCCTCTTTGGCTCGCTGTAACTGTTCGTCGTACTGCTTCCGTTCCTGCAATCGTGACGACATTCTCAGATTGAAAGGAGCCTGTTTGACCACGGTCTTCACAAGGGCTGGTTTGAACGGTTCTTCTTTCAGCACTTTCGCGTCATGCGCCTTGAATTCTTTCGATGGTTCGGAATCTTTTGTACGATTCTCCTGCAAAAAATAAACCGAAATCTAATCAATCAACCAGAACATTTAAAATGAGACCACATACCTGCTTCTTGACCTGTACTGCAGTCTTCTTTATTCTCTCCGGTTTCATTTGCTTAGGTGTCACCGGGATCGTAAACTTCGGTTCAGCATTCTCTTTCTTGGTGCCTTGCTTAAAGTTCGGTGCCGGTCGAGCGTGGAACTTTTTCATCTCCTGCAGTTGCTTTTGCTCCTTTTCCCGAAGGGCTTTTCGTTTATCCTCGTAAACTCGTGCATACTGGTAGGCACGATCGCAGGTCTCCGCTTGCCGCACCTGGGCCTGTTGCCGTTGATACTGGTTTCGGATGGCCTTTTCGTTGGGATTTCGCTCCGAACTCGGTTCCGACGAGCTGGAAGATGCAGCACAGTCCTGCAGATCAACTTCATTCTCCATCTTGATGTCCCGAACTAAACAGCAAAAACAGTTACAAACATAAAAAACAATAGTTTTCGCCGACAGAGCGCTGCTTTTTCTTGTTCTTCAAACTTACAGAAATAACTGCCAGATGTATTCAAACCCGGCTCGCCAATGCTGATGTTGTCCCAGTCGAATTCCATTGCTTGAGCTAGGGAAAAATAAACTTTTTCAGTTTCGTCACACTATATTTCTCAAATATATCACACAAAAAAAGGGGAAAAAGAATTTTAACTAATTTGTAATGGACAAATTCTAGCAAAAAGCAGGGCAGCACAAGAAATCCGTTTTCTGCTTGTTTTGTTTATTTGACAGTTATGATTGTTCAGCGCCAACTTTGAAAATACGCTAAGCTTGCGCAAGTGGAGCTTTTCTGAGCAGATTCGATGCATGCTCTATAAAGGTTCGAAAAAGCTCTCAGTCCCTGTACACTCGAAAAAAAGGCGTTCGTCAATTCGGTTGTTGAATCTATCACAAATTTCAGCTGGTCGAGTCTTTTAGTTAACCTTCTCTTTCGTTGTTTGGCTTACGTTTCTTCTTAAATAGTGTATCGTTGGATGCAAGATGATTAAATTATTACGTTAAATGTCAACGCCAGTGCCATAAAAAGTCATTTCGACTCAGTTGGATTAGAGCCAGGTTCTCATTCATATGAAGTAAAAATGGGCAAAGTTTGGAATTTTTTTTGAGGCAAAGGAAAGACATACAAAAAATCTGTTTAGGTATTTCGATTGGATATAGTTTTGATTTTAGTTCATAATTTTTTTTACAAAACAAAATATAAAATGGCACTCGCAATGTCACTTGGAGCTGGATGGTAGTTCTCCAGCTACGTGCATTGTATCTGCTCACACGTTTGCTGGAATCAAAAATCGTTTTCATAAGTCGATTTTACATCAAATTTGGCGGAGTTTTTTTTTTAACTTAATTGTTTATTTATAAGGCTCAAGTGCCTTAGGCATAACGAAGCCGAGTTCTTTTTCATTTTTACAACGAGAATAACTTACTTACTAGGTTAGTTTTGGAAAGCCGAAAAACTCGCGGCTTGGTCGAGGTTAGGGATTACAATGATTCAGGAAGGAATGGGGAAGTAGGAATCTTAACGTTGGCTTTCAACAGCAGATTGGCGATGCTATATTGTTGCTGTAGGTTTGGCGTAGATGTTGCATTGCGTTAAGCTGTAACGATACAATAGGAGCGGTATTACGGGGGAAGGGATGAGCTGGACATGTTTAACGACAGCTAAGAGGGGATCAAACGAATACATCTATTTGTTTCAAAAACTTGTAAATAAGCCCCATATAGCCAGCTTACCCTGCACATCTCTGATATCTTCCTTCTCTGGTTTCCCTCGGGCCCGCAGGGATGCGCAAAGATCAGATCTGGCAATTTCGTAATCGAGGCAATGCCAGACAACGTGGTTGATGTCCTGATAACCTGCACCACTGCCGCATTGATTGGTGTCCGAGAGACCTATTCGATAGAAATGAGAGCCTAACGAGTAGTGATTGGACATTAGACGACACATTACCTTGATAAAATCCCGGCTAATATCCAACCCTCTGAACCACGATTTTTTCGATACCTGTGGGAGAATGGAATGTAACCATCTGCCCAAATCCCCTGCATCCCATTTTTGTTGCCAGCTGATCAAGGCCTGTTGACGTAAAATAGCAAAAAAAATCGTTGAAGGCGATTTGTCGATCATAAATATCGCCTGCCATAGCACCCACCTTGGTAAGTGAGTCCGCTTTCTCATTACCCGGAATGGAGCAATGGGAAGGGACCCAAACCAAGGTGATGGTGTAGGAATTGTTTGAGAGACCGTATTTCGCTAACGAAAAACGGTGAGTGCTTTGCCGGCCTCATTGAACGAATAGCCTGAAGTGAGCTGAGACTATCCGTAAAAATAAAAAAAATGATCAGAGGGAAGAGAGGTAATTCGCTTTAATGCATAGTGTATAGCCGCCAATTCTGCGACGTATACGGAGCAAGGATTTTGAAGTTTGAAGGAGGCGCTATGAATTTCGTTAAAACACCTAATCCAGTGGAATCATTTGTTTTTTACCCGTCGGTGTAAAACTTTCTGTCACTTCGTGATATGGCCAAACTTGCTTGCAAAAATTAATGGAATGTACTCCGAACGGAGTGGATCTGGTATTCTACGAGCTTCTTGCTTCATGGTCAGATCAAAAACTACAGTAGAACTAGAGAAGTATTGGGAGTAATCACGATTAGGAACATTCGAAGAAGGGCTCACCTCCAGAGTCATGTACCAATGGTACAGTGTCATGAACTTAGTTTGAGGATTTCATTCGATTAGCTTTTCAAAATTTTCAATTACCAATGGATTTAGCACCTCACAGCGGATGAGGAACCGGAACGATAGCTCCACAAAACGATCTGATAAAGGAAGAAGCTTCAGAATATGAGTTTTCGCGGCGGATTGAAAACAGAAGCTACCGTACTCGAGAACGGAATCGTTGTACGATACAGTTTTATCAGATCTTCCGGGTGGGCTCCCCACCATGTTCCGGTGATAGTACGCATGAGGTTTATTCGCTGCTGGCATTTCTGATGCAGATACTTAATGTGCTTTCCCCAGGTGCATTTAGAATCGAACCAGACCCCTAGGTATTTATAAGACAAACTTTGAGTTATTATTTTACCCGTGAGTTGAAGCGGTATCTGTGCTGGATCACGCTTCCTAGAAAAAAACAACTAACTCAGTTTTCTCCGGGGAGAATTCGATACCCAGCTTTACCTCCCAGGTAGACAAATTGTCTAGGGTATCCTGCAACGGTCCCTGCAGGTTGTTCGCCTCTGGTCCTACAATTGAAACAATGGCGTCATCCGCAAGCTGTCTTAGCGTGCAATTTTCCATGAGGCAGCTATCGATGTCTCTAACATAAAAATTATAAAAAAGGGGGCTTAAACAAGAGCCCTGGGGGAGACCCTTGTAGCTAATTCGTGAAGTTGTCGAAGGCCCATGAGAAAAGCTCATATGTTTCTCAGACAACAAATTGTACAAATAGTTGTTTAATAATGGTAAAAGGCCACACTCGTGGAATTTGTCTGAAAGGACGTCTACACAAACTGAATCAAAAGCCCCCTTAATGTCCATGAAAACTGAACCCATTTGCTCATTTTGAGCATAGGCCAGCTGTATTTCTGTTGAAAGCAGCGCAAGACAACCGTTCGTTCCTTTGCCTCTGCGGAAACCAAATTGTGTATGAGATAGAAAGCCATTAGATTCAATCCATTTATCGAGCCGATGGAGAATCAACTTCTCTAGCAGCTTCCGAATACACTACAAAATCGCAATTGGACGATAAGAGTTGTAATCCGACGCGGCTTTCCCGGGTTTTTGTATAGCTATAACTCTAACCTGCCTCCATTCATCCGGAACAATATTGCTTTCCAGGAACTGATTAAATAAGTTCAGCAAGCGCCTTTTTACGACGTCTGGGAGGTTTTTCAACAAGTTAAACTTGATTTTACCCAATCCTGGTGCAGAATTGTTGCATGAAAGAAGAGCAAGTGAGAATTCGAGCATCAAAAAGGGCGCATCCATTTCGTTACGATTGGTTTGAGTATCGCGAGCAATTCGTTGCACCGGAACCGAATCTGGGCACACTTTCTTGGCGAAGGCGTAGACCGACCGGGAAGAGCTTTCCTTGTCTTCATTCACCGACGACGCATTTCGCATTCTTCTCCCGACGGTCCAAAGAGTCCTCATCGACGTTTCACGCGATAGCCCTTCGACGAAGTGACGCCAATATTCGCGTTCCTTGGCCTTGGCGAGGCTCTTAAACTTACGCTCAAGAGCGAATTTTAAGATTATTATTGGTATACTGACACGCAGGAATAAAAACCTGTTTAAAATACTGAACTGCTAAGGCATTAACAATGTAAACAAAATTAGGTACATATTTTAACAGTTAAGGTTGATACGTTACGGTAGTAGCTGGAGCACCTAGATTAACGTGAAATGTAAATATGAATAAATTTTGAACAAATAAAGAGTTAAAATTAAATAAAAAATAAAAAATAAAAAAAAGACTGCGAGTAAAATTTGAATCAATTCGGATACGTAAGCTTAAAGTGAAAAGTGATCAGGCCATTCGAGCACGAGACGTCGGAGTATTAACACGCGTTTTAGTGAAAAGTGTTTACGAGTGATTTTGATTGTGATAGATATCACGTGGAGCTAGTAAATTTGTTCTATTGTTGGTGGTATATTTCAATTGATAAAGAAACAGTTTAGAAACTATTGAATAGTGTTATAAAACAAGCGATAGGACGCTAAATTGGTGTGAAAGTGTGAAAGATATATCTTCGGAAAACAAAATGGCGCATAGAATATCGTTGAGTAAAAAATAAAAATGGCGAATATGGAACAATTGGAAAATGGAACCCTGATGCAATCTGGCACACCAATGGACGCCCATGGAGATGATTCGGTCGACATCCCCATCGGCATGACGACGCAAACGAACACCAATCGAGAGGAAAAGAAGATCAATTCTCGGGTACTTTTTCAAACAGACGTATGTCATTTTGTAAACAAAGAGGGGAAGTAAGATTCAAAAGTAAATTTCTCGAAATTCTCAGTACCCTCACATAAAGTAGCATCACAATAATGTAAAGCAATGTTATTCCTTGTGTTGGTGGCCCAAGTTTGCATGAAAGGGCTAGGGGTTTCGAGAAACTTACGTTTGAATCTTACTTCCCATGACATACGTCTGTTTGAAAAAGTACCCGAGAATTATCAATATGAGCACGGTGACTGCGCACCGTTTCGTGTCATGGTTGAACTGATCGACACACAGAATGGAAAACTGAAGATCAAAAAGTTGTCGTTGGCAAGTACACTGCGCAAGATGCCAATATTCAAGACCAATATATCACAGAAATGAAACAGGTAGGACGAAACAAGCTCATGGTATATCTCAACAATTATCAGGTCACGAACAGATTAACAGCAGATGTAAACTTAAAAGAGAAAAATTATCAAGCATACATCCCACGACACCTGGTGTCCGTCACGGGTGTAATTGCCGGTGTACCCCTGGACATTTCCGAGAAAGAGATTGCTGAGGAAATGGAATGTGAATACCCGATAATGACAGTCTACCGTATGAATCGACATTTTAACGGCAAAAAAGAGCCAACTATGCGAGTAAGCATAACTTTTAGAGCAGCCAAGCTTCCGAAGCATATCAGAATTTTCTGTTGCTCGGTTGGCGTCAGAGCGTTCTACAGGAAAACTGTACTGTGTCATAATTGTCTTCGGTACAATCATCTGGCAGCGAACTGCAAAAGCAAGCGCAGATGCAATAACTGCTCTAAAACTCACGACAAGGAGGAAGATTTCAATGAGTGCAGACAGCCCAAAAGGTGCTTATACTGCCCAGTTGAACACAAGACTACGGATATCAGCTGTCCAGAACGAACACGGCAAAACAACATACAGGCAATTATGGCACGTACAAATCTCACAGCGATAGAAGCCGTGGAACAATTCCCTATCCAAACACGCAATTACTGTGAAGCGCTAGTAGAGTCTGCCCAGGAGCCGACACCGGCCGAGTCCTACGCCAGTATGACTGCAGGAAAATATAAGCCTAGGATAGAAGTACCAACCCGAACACGGAAGCGGATGGGAGAAGATGAAAATGCAAACATCATCTCAGAACAAGTGGTGCAAATTCAAGAGAAAAAGAAAAAAACAGACTGGCAGAACAACGCTAATGATGTGGCCTTAAGCTTGTAGTACACTGTTTGTCCAATAGCCAAATATTTGTCATAGGCAGATGTGGGCAGATAGGCATCTGACAAACATCTATGACATCTGTCAAGTGTCTAGCTGCCTATGCCAAATATTTGGCTATTGGACAAACAGTGTACTACAAGCTTTAGGCCGATGGTATAGTAAACGCGTTTGGAAGCGTTCACGCGTGCGAACGCGTTCGCGTCAAAATACTTTTGATGAAAATACATACGAATCGCGTAAACTCGATATAGCCAACGCGAAGCGAAGTAGTGCGAACCGACAGCCAAACGTGACAAAGCAGCCCGAGTGGTGTTTTGACGCGTCTAAACGCTATATGCTATTCAGAAATAACTTAGTGACTAAATAGATTGCTCATATTTTTGCAAGCAGTACGGAGTTGTCGAAAACTGAATAAATTGGTTTGACTTCGATGAGTGGAAACTACCTAAATTTTTGATAAATGATTAAAACAACAATTTTTCGTCAGTTCAAAATGGTGAGCAATGGAAATGAACTTGTGATTTTTAGCGCAGTGACACAAAAAATATGTTTTCAAAGTAAATCAATTATAATTGTCTTTTCGTAATCACTTTTATTCCAAAAGAAGAATTAAAGATCGATGCAATGCATGAAGAAATTTCAACCCAATAGAATTATTATGGAGGTTATAATTAATATGCGTAATATAAAAATTGCATTCTTAAATCACAATTGGTTTTACCTACTGATAAAGAAAAACAACAATTTCGGATTGTTAATAGATTTTTGCAATGTGGTCAACAAATGACAATTACGTATACTTGCCAATTACACATTTTTTACCAATAAATACATGCGGATAATTTTTCATGTATTTAGCTCATGTTTAACGAGCTGCGGTGCTTCATACAAATAATCCATAACAAAAATAAAAAATAAATCAGCAAACCCGAGCTGTTCAATGAGGGAACGCACTTTTCCTTCAATAAATAATAGTTTTGCGCTTGATAGGTCATGATTATTAAGTTTCAGCTTCAACCACAGGCGCGTGTGCTTAAATTTGAGTAAGAGCATGTTTACCCATTTTTGGATGAGTTTTGAGTTAAACATTGAGTAGCAGCCGAAAAGCGTGTAGACAGTGGGCGTGGGCAGTGATTCGTTGTTATTCTTTGTGATTCAAAATGGATATCGATGCGGAAAATTTAGTTTATTCGTTTTTTGCCAAAAAAGCGTTGTGGGACAAAACCACTAAACTGTACCGGAACAGGTTGGTAGTGGAAAAGCTGTGGAAGGAGGTGGCAATTGAGCTAGGAGGAGAAAAGAAATGGAAAAGCCACCGGGATACTTTCGGCAAGGAACTGCGAAAGATACCGGAAGAGAGATCTGGCGATGAAGGCCTATTGAACTTCGAGACGTACACTTCCTGGCCTTATTTCGAATCCATGCTGTTCCTCAAGAACCAAATGAGGCCCCGGAAGTCAGGCGGAAATCTTTCGGCAGGTGGCGGCGGAAATGATGACGTTCATTTGGAGCAGCATGAGGACGTTGAGCAGGATAATGTTGTTGAAAGTTTGATTGACCCCGTTGAAGTTGAATACGTAGATGATTACGGAGTCGAGTCGGCAACAGAAATCCTCCCTCCATCAAATCCACCCAACAGACCCACCAAGCGAAGCGCCCAACAACAGCTGATCGATATTGAGGCTCGGAAACTAAAACTGCTGGAAAGCAAGGCAACCCGAAAATCTAGCACTGACGATGACGAAGATGCTGCATTCTTCAAGAGTTTGCTACCGCATGTCCGAAAAATGAAGCCTGAAGAAAAAATGGAGTTTCGAATGGATGTGCAGGGTCTGGTACAAAAGTATGTTTATAAGAGGAACAGTCGCAGGAAAATCCATTTCTCTTGTCACATTCCCCCCTGAGGGAAAATTCGGATACATTCGAGGTACAACGTGATTCGCCGCATAACAGTAACGCACCATTTGCCGGAATAGCACCATTGTTCTCCACAACACGAAATATAACCGAAGGCAATAATAACAACAACATCCTGATGGAAATACAAAATAAATTTTCGGTTGTAACCTCTAATCAGAGACAAAACTACTCTGTTATTACATCGCCAATCTCCAGTGTAGCTTCACAAAAATGATTTTTAATCAGAACATCTGTTGAACTTTTTTCTAAATAAAACAAATCTATTTATATAAAAATGAATTGTTTCTATTCCAACTCCGAAATCCTTGGTTAGGAGATACGACTATTACCGTGATATATGAGGACAATTCTCTTGCAACTTCTTGAAATGATCTAAGTTGCAATGAGAGATCTTATTTTTCGTTGTCTTCCGTTAAATACGACGTCTGTGTGTCAGTATCTGTATGTATGTTTATGTATGAATGTGTGTGTATGTTTGTGTACATGGATGTTTGGAACACATATCAGGGAATGTTATCTGAATGCAAAGATATACTCAGACGGCAAGTTTTACGGACCATCAAAGTATGATTGATTATAACCCGAGGGACATTTGAAACTAAAAACTTGAATTATTTTCAGCGATGTTACTTTTATTTAGTTTATTTCATTCAAACTCAACCAATTTTATTGTTGTTGACAAATTTTGTGAAGTACTCTCGTACAAAGCGACCGGATTTTGTGCAAATTTTGTACGAATTGCCTTCTCGATTTGTACGAGATGGAAGCTGAATTGTAGCGTGTTCGGCAGGTTCGATGATAACGTTATGGAGGATACACATACCCTTAACGATAACGTCCGCAAGATCCAATCCAGTTTCGATGGGCTTCCACAGGATTCTCCATTTGGCAGTCATGATACCAAAAGCACACTCGACACATTTCCTTGCCCTGGATAACCGCGCATTGAAGTATTCCTTCGCTTCATCAAGCTGTGATCGTGGATAAGGCCGCAGTAAATTTCTCATAAGCGGATATGCCTCATCGCCAACGAATACGAACGGCATATTGATGCTTAAATTCGGCAGAGGTGCATCGCGCGGGATGTTCAAGGTTCCATTCATCATATGTTCGTATAAATCGGAAGCACAGAAGGTTCCTCCATCGCTCTGTTGCCCCCATCCTCCAACATCCACTGTCAGGAACTTGTAGTTGGCATCCGCTACGGCTTGCAGAACCGTTGAGTGAAAGCCTTTATAGTTCCACGCCATGGATCCCGATCCGCCTGGACATTTGACGCGGATATGTTTTCCGTCGATACAGCCGATGCAATTTGGGAAATTCCATTTGGCCCAAAACTCCTTAGCAACATGCTGGAAAATCTGCTGTGTTGGAAACGGCATATAAATAGGCTGCAGCACTTTCCAAAGCACTTGGCATGTTTCCCGGACAATGTATGCTACTGTTGGCCGTCCCATGCGAAACGAGAATCCAAGGGTTTGAAAGGATGACCCTGTAGCAAGAAACCTGTAGAAAAAGTACAGTATATATTAGTTGAACCATTAAAATTATTATCTGATTAATTACCGTAGAGTGATAATTAGCCGTTCACAAGGGTAAATTGGTTCACGGTTCAGATTAGTCCAATTTTTCATCAGCCTGCTTTCGATCAAACTCAACACCATATCAAACGTTTCTAAAGACATTCTGGTGTATGATAGGAACTTGTCCGGGTATTTCCTCAACTCCGGATAGAGCCGATGAAATTCTCCATCCTTTTTTCTGTTCCGATTAATTGAATGCACTGCAAATTCTCTTTTTTTATTAAAAATGAAATCAATTGTACGCGGGGAAGCAAAATATTCCTCGTCCGACGAATCCATCTCGAACACTGCGAATAACAACAAAACAAGTCACCTGTATCAATGTTTACGTTCACACTGAACACGCTCGGCCATACGCGTGATAAAGCGTTCACTATGCCATACTTCGCGTTGCGTTGCGCTTTTGCTCATTTCGCTTTTACGCAACGCTTCGCTTCGCGCCGCTACGCGTTTACTATACCATCGGCCTTATTCAGTAAGTATAAGGTGACAGAGGCAGAAAAATAGAAGAACAAACTAAGACAAGCCGCGAAACAGCAGCAGCAGGAGAGACACGACGAATTGAATGGCCCACAGCCATCCACATCAATAAACACAACAGATGAACCAAATCAGGAAAAAATTTCAAGATTTGTTTCAAAGATGATCGGAGAAGGTAAGGTAAACCCCTTTAATTTGGAACTAAAATAGTAATTAGGAATGTAAACCAAAAGAAGAAGAATCGTACACAAAAATTATCAATATAGGAAAATGCGAGTGTTGAACGAAGAAAATTACGACATCGGAGTGTTCTCGGAAACTTGGTCTAAGCCAGGAGAGGAGACAAGCCGAGCGTACAGGATAACGGGATATCATCAGATACTAGCATCTAGAACAGATGGTTATGGTGGAGTCGGAATATATGTTCAGCAGAAATACAACTATCAACAGGTAGACGTCACGATACAATCTTAGCTGATTCAAGTTATTGTTGCCAAAATACTGCGTTTGGGCATAGTAGTCGTCGGAATATACGTGGCGCCATCAGTGACAACCAGTGTCTTTGAAATGGAAATTTACTCTTTGTTCTCTTAATTGGAGCGGTACAGCGGAGTTATCATCGCCGGTGATTTTAATTGCCACCATTACTCATGGGGTAACAGAAACTGCGATCGAAAAGGAACAATTCTAATGGACGTGATTAACAATGATGGATCCAAAACATTTGTTCCAACAGACATTACAAAACGAGCAACAGCAATCGATCTAACAATATGTTCGGTAGGGCTATATTCGCAGATCGAATGGAAAGTACTTCCAAAATCCATTGGAAGAAGTGAACATCGGTTGATTGAAGCAAATTTGATCACACCTAATAGGACATTTAAACCACATTTCATAAACCATCGAAAAATATTCGAGGAGATCTCTAATTGGAGTTGTGAGGACGTACATAGTCTGGAAGGATTTAGAAGCAAAGTAAAAGAATGTGTGAATAATAACAGAAAAGTGAGTAAACACAAGCCTAGAGCATGGTGGAGCGATAAGGTAGAGAAAGCATGGAAAAATAAGATGGAGGCAGTGTAGAGGTGTGCGTAGTCAGGAATAATAAGATAGAGAGAGAGAGAGAGAGAGAACGATACGACGAGTTTAAGAGTGAATGCAGAGACGAAGAGGGTTATAACGTCAGTCGAGAATTAACTGTAGCTACGATCGGTCGCAAATAAATAAACGTGTAAACTAAGTGCCCAAGAGAGTTTTTGGAACTATTGGAAGAATCCCCACAGGATCCTAGCGCAGTCGGCAGGATCGAAGTGGTGAGTTATTGATTTTTTTTTACATTTGTTAATGTCAGTTGAAAGGAATTACCACGACCAGAGATGTGAAGAAAAGTGTTGTCCGATCGCATGAGGTCGACATCCTTTTTTTCACTTTGCAACGTGTTTTCTCGAGAGAACAGATCTTATGCGTTATTGCATCACAGATTCTCAGTGATTTTGATTAATTGTAGATTTTATCATTAAAATAGTTATCTAGATCATAGTCATGATTTTATTCCACCATTTTGTTCAGGTAAAGTATTGATTTTAAAAAGAATCGGTGGACTCAGTACGTACCCATACATGTAGAATGAAAGAGCTTGTACAGAATTTCCTAGTAATGTTTTTTTTTCCTCAATGCCCACATATGGCAAACAAATAGAATGTGTTGAGTAGTACACGCACTACAAGCATGAATTTGTGATGGCACCGTAATGAAACTTGAAGCAACTTGAGATCGGTAGAGACCGAAGCGAGTGGGAAAGGTGTCCGATTGATTTAGAAGCGAGTGAGAGTCCGGTCGAACCCAAGCGCACAAGAACAGATAGAAGTGAGTCCACGAGACAGTGAAGCACACACACACTCATTAAAAAGCTCAGATAGCGGGAGATGGAAGATCATAGCAAATAGAATTTTCTGTTTGAGTCTGACACACACACACACACAGTCTGTTGAGTGATTTTATCTTGAGACCGGTAGAGGCCGAAGCGAAAGAAAAAATACATTCCGATTTTTTTTTGCTGTGTAGTAAATGCGGGTCCAATCGAATTGCAGCACGCTTGAGGAAATCGAATGAGTCCACTAAAACAGTGAAGCAGACAAAAAAAAAGAAGAGGCCGGTGTGAGAACTGAATGTTGTGCTTGTATTTGATACATACCGAAGCGACCAGGAAAAAAAACAAATGAAATACTTATGGTTTTGTTTTGGCTCGAACGAAAACGATGTTAAATTTGAGTTGTATGAGTATGTGCGTAAGATAAGATGTGCTATGTTCTGTGTACCTAATTTAAATTAGGCATCTCGTCTCGTCGGTAGGCATCAATCGTTTCCAAGTTATAAACAGTTTTGTCACTTAAAAAAAAGGGGAAACAATATAACATTATTCGTATGCTTTATTTTCTCAGTTGTGCATAACTATGGAGGATACGGACTGGCCGCTTCATGCCTTCAACGAAGCAGTTGAATCATCGGATCTCAGAAGAGAGTGGGAGGAGTGGCATCGTGCTTTCGAGCTTATCTTGGAAATGAAAGGAATTGAATCTCAACACGAGAAGCTGGTACTGTTATTCGCTAGAGGAGGCCGTGGATTACAGCGGATTTTTTATAATTTGCGACCAGTGCCAGAAGAGATACATCCGGATCCGGTAATGATACCACTGATGCCGAAAGATACGCCGGAATGCGATAACGCTGTGTTGCGGTTTACCAAGTTTTTCATTGGAAAACGGAATATTCGTGTTGAGCTCGAAATGTTTCGGAACCTTAAACAAGCTGAGTCAGAGCCGTTTAATCGATTTTTGTTGAGATTGCGTACACAAGCCGTGCGCTGTGAATTTCAAGACCGTGAAGAGATTGAGATCCTGCAGCAAGTGACAATGGGGGCAGCTGATGAACGTGTGCGAGATAGAGGGTTAAAAGGAACGCTTAATCTTGATGAAGTAACAAACTATGCCATGAACAGAGAGATGCCTGTTAAACAAAAAGAGAAAACTAAACTATCGAAGGATGAACCACCCGTTATTGCAGCTGTGAAACAAGAATGGAGCGGAAGAACAGCTTTCCGTAAACCACCGTCAGGTCAAGTCAGATATCGATCATCTGGTACAAGCCGAACGTACAACGAATGCGATCGTTGCGGTTCATATCGGCACAAAAGTGATGCACTAAACTGCCCAGCAGACAAGGCTCGTTGCAACAGATGCGGAAAGATCGGTCACTTTGGCCGGAAGTGTCGAAGTAGCACAAACAAGCGTCATGATTCTCGGAATACTTGGAAGCGCCCAAAACAAGAATCTAATGTCGTTGATCCAATGGAAGACTGGAACGAGGAGTTGCCACGGCGCCCCATCCAGGAGGATATCCAACAGGTAAATTAGTTTTAATGAAGATTTGTAGGATATTGCTGAATGATTAACAAAGATGTGCCCACATTAATGAAATGAACTTAATAAAGAAATATTAACATACATCCTTGTTTTATTAGGTTGTATTACACTCACGCAGCAATGGAACCATAATGTGCAAAATTAACAATTTTCCCGTTGAGTGCTTGATTGACTCTGGCGCGGCAATTAATACAGTCACTGAGCAGGTTTGGGAAAAGTTATTGAAGAACAAAGTCGGTGTTTTCAAACGGAATGCCAAATGTAACCGTAAATTCACATCGTACGCCAACGAGAATCCCCTTCGCGTTCTGGCCATATTTGAAACACGAATTTCCATCAATTCGTCAAAGCCTACGACTTACGCAGAGTTTTTTTGTAATTGAGGGAGCCAATAAATCGCTCTTGAGCAAAAAAACTGCCGAAGAGTTGAATGTGTTGAAAGTTGGCTTGGATGTTCAACACATAGAACAAAGCTCAGAACCTTTTCCCAAATTCCCTAATGTGCAGGTGAAACTTTCAGTCGATCCGTGAGTTCCGCCCCGAAAGATCGCCTATCTTAGGATCCCGGATCCTATGAAGAACAAAGTTGACGCGAAAATTTTGGAGATGCTGCGTCAAGATATTATCGAGCCAGTTAAAGGACCATCTGACTGGATCTCACCGATGGTTGTCGTTCCCAAAAGGAAAAGATGATGTCCGCCTTTGTGTGAACATGAAATATCCAAATGAGGCGATTCAACGGGAACATTATCCTATGCCTGTTATTGATGCTTTTCTTAACGAACTTCGAGGAGCTACGTACTTCTCAAGATTAGACATGACGTCAGCCTACTATCATCTGGAGCTGCACCCAGAGTCTCGAAATATGACAACGTTTATGACCAGCAGAGGCTTGATGCGTTTTAAACGACTAATGTTCGGAATAAACTGCGCACCTGAAATTTTTCAACGAGTGATGACAGAGCTTTTGGTTGATATCGATGGCGTGGTAGTATATATAGATGATATAGTCGTTGCCGGAAGAACTCAAGAGGAACATGATCTCAGGTTAAGTCAAGTCCTAAACATCTTGAAACACAACAATGCCAAGTTGAATCTGGAAATGTGTGTTTTTGGCGTAAGAGAGCTGAACATATTGGGTTTTAAAGTGAGTGCTCTGGGAATATGCCCGTCCGAGGAAAAGGTAGCAGCAATCAGGAACTTTCGAATGCCGGAAACTATAGAGGAAGCCCGAAGTTTCCTGGGACTTGTTAATTTCATAGGACACTTTATACCAGATTTGTCAACACGTACTGAACCATTATGGAAGTATATTCGCTGAGAAGTCAATGCTTTTGAGGAAAGCCAGCGAATAGCGTTTGATGACCTTCGACATGAGCTAACCAACAAAGTACGGACGCTAGGATTCTATGATCCTAAAGATTCTACCGAGCTGTACGTGGACGCCTCTCCAGTAGGGTTAGGCGCAGTGTTGATTCAACGAGATAACACAAACAGACCTAGAATCATCAGTTTTGCTTCTAAGGGCTTAACGAATGCCGAAAAGATGTATACACAGACACAACGAGAAGCGTTAGCCGTAGTGTGGGCGGTGGAACGGTATTATTTATACTTGTTTGGGCTTCAGTTTACGGTTTTTACGGACCATAAAACGCTGCAATACATTTTCCAAGGGAAGTATCGAGACGGGAAACGAGCCTGCTCACGAGCTCAAGGTTGGGCATCACGCCTTCAACCATATGATTTTCAAATAAAACACATAAGTGGGGCGAGAAACATATCAGATGTTTTGTCTCGTCTTTGTACTGAACAAGGTCCGGCGTTTGATGAAGATACACAACACTTCCTCTGTGCGATCGGAGAATCGCCAGCGGCTATTACTCTCAAAGAAATTCGAAATGAAACTAATTGCGACCAAACACTGAGCAGCGTTATTCAAGCCATGAAGTTACAAAAATGGCCAAAAGATCTCTTCCGATATCAAGCGTTTAGCAAGGAGTTAGGCTTCATTAATGGCATTCTAGTACGGGAGGATAGAATTATCTTACCCTTAAAACTGAGACGCCGGGCACTTGAAATTGCTCACCGAGGACATCCTGGGATCGTTACTATGCGCAGGAATCTTCGACAATATGTGTGGTGGCCATGCATGGATCGTGATGTCTGCAGTGCTGTTAAAGAGTGTGTTAGGTGTACAGCTGTCAGTAGTCAGTGTTAGGATTGCCAATACCCTACTCCTGTTGTTTCGGCCTACTGGGCGGAACCCCCTCAGCGCATTCTAGCTGTCAAACGTACCGCATGGGTGTGCGCGGGTTTTTCTTAATTCAATTCCAAACGTTGTAAGAGTAAACAAGTAATAAAACTTTTCCTTTCCTTTTTGCTATTTGTAATTCCGCGAGTTCTCTTGTTTAATTCCGTTACACTGCCTCCGTAAATCCCATTAGTCAGTGCCCACCAGAACCGATGACGCGCAAGGAAATGCCCGACCGAGCTTGGCAGGAAATAGCCATTGACTTTCTGTCAGCTAAATATTTTGGTACTCTCCTTGTTGTGGTAGACTATTACGCCCGGTTTCTTCATGTAGTGGAAATGAGGAATACAACGGCGTCTAAAACAGCTGATGAACTTGAAAGAATTTTCAGAGATCATACCTATCCTGAGAAAATTCGTTCGGACAACGGGCCACCATTCTCAAGTGAAGAATTTATAAAGTTTTGCGTTAGTAAAAACATCGAATTGGTTAAAACCATACCTTATTGGCCACAGATGCATGGTTTGGTGGAGCGGCAGACCCAGGGAATCCTCAAAGCTCTACGTATTGCCAAGGCTACTAAATCGGATTGGAGAAGGGGTCTTGAGGAATACGTGTACATGTATAATATCACCCCTCACTCCGTTACTGGGAAAGCACCACTGGAGCTACTAACTGGCCGCCCCGTAAAGGATCTTTTGCCATCATTGCGTACAGATCCTAACTGGAGACGAGATGAACAGGTTCGAGATGATGATGCAATAAAAAAAATGCAAGGGATGCTATACGCTGATGAACGTAGGAATGCCAGAGAGTCAGATATAGTTATCGGAGATATAGTGATGATGAAAAGTTACGATAGGTGCAAACTCGACCCAACATTCAAAATGGAGAAGTTTACGGTTCTTGAACGATGTGGAAATGATACACTTATTGTCAACGAAGACGGAGTTAAATACCGTCGACCAGTGGCGCACTTGAAAAAGTGGCCACCTTCACCACCAACTAATTTTTCCAGTTTGTCTACAGATTCCCGTCAACTCTCGAAACAACAACCCACACATTCGAGGACGAAAGACATGAGACGTAAGAATACGGAGGATGCAGTCGACATCGAGCAATGCCGCCAACCCCCTAAGCAGACGAGGAAGTCAGAGGACGATTACGATTTTAAGGAACATCGGGGGCCAATTCAAAAACGACCTACCCGTTCGAAGAGAATGCCGGAACGGTACACTTAACATTTTTGTTTTGTTATTTTGATGCTAGACTTGGTTGAGAGTAGGAGAAGGATGTAGAGATGTGCGTAGTCAGGAATAATAAGATAGAGAGAGAGAGAGAGAGAGAGAGAGAGAGAGAGAGAGAACGATACGACGAGTTTAAGAGTGAATGCAGAGACGAAGAGGGTTATAACGTCAGTCGAGAATTAACTGTAGCTACGATCGGTCGCAAATAAATAAACGTGTAAACTAAGTGCCCAAGAGAGTTTTTGGAACTATTGGAAGAATCCCCACAGGATCCTACAGGCAGTAAAAAGGTTTAATGAAAAAAGCACTATAGAAAACGCAATAGAGGTCAAGAAGTATTCGGCGATATTCACTAAACTTAAAAACGAAGGCATTAAAAAAACAAATTGAAAAGCTTGCAGAAACAGTTGATCCACAAACTAGCTCTAAGGTGCTCTGGAGCAAAATTGCGAGAATATCAGGGAAAAGCTATCAAAAGAAAGTCAACAATCCAATACAAGAAGACGGACAATTAGGAGAGGAATTTTTGGATGTGCACGTGGGGAAAAATGATGTAGACATCAATGTACCACTATCTTATGGACCAGTTTGTCGATACCACCTTATGGATGCAGAGAAGTGGAATAGGATTTTGTCGTTCAAAAACTCGAAGTCAGCACCTTCTGGAGATATGATCACGTATGGTATGCTTAAATATATAAAACCTGAGGTTAGAGATGTCATATTAGAACAAATCAACCAAATGTTCATATTAGGTACACTGACATATTATCTAAAAGAAATTAGAATCGTTGCGATTCCTAAGCCAGGACGTGATCAAAGCACAGTACAAGGGAAAAGGCCAATAGCTCTAATTCCAACGATCACCAAGATCATCAATACAGCCGTGCTGGAAATGATTCAGGATCATATAAGAGAACGCAATATCCTACCAAAACTTTCTTTTGGATTTAGACGAAACGTTTCTACGTCTACTTATGTAAACTATGTGGTGAATGCAATCAAACAAAACAAGAGAGAAGGTTTTATCACAGCAGTAACATTTCTGGATCTATCAAATGCATATAATGCTGTCAAAACTGACGTTTTGGAAGAGATCATGCAACAAATGTTGTTCCCATTGGAAGTGATAGTCTGGGTCACGTCCTTCTTGAAAAACAGGAATGTGGAAAGGGGAGTTGGAGAAAAAACTTTGACAAGGATAATTAGCAATGGGCTTCCACAAGGCGATGTCATGTCACCATCGCTTTTTAACGTATACACGGCTATGTTACACAGAAGCGAGGATGCAGACGTAATTTTGGTTCAATTCGCAGATGATTTCGCCTTGATAGTCAAGGCGAAATCCATCGTAATGGTGAACCAGAAGATGCAATATCAACTAAGGAATTCACACGTAGGGCTAAGGATCTAAACCTAGAAATTAATCCAAGCAAGACCAAAGTAGTCTTGTTCCACGGAGGCAACCAGACCTTAAACGTAAAAATAAATAACGCTGAGATTGAGATGGTAAACAGTCACAGGTACCTTGGACTTCAAATCGACAGGTTTCTGGGATTTGGAGGACACGTACGAATTGCAAAGAAAAAGATAGAGGCACGTTTAAAGATGTTAAAAGTTATCACATTCATAGCGGTCACCCACAATGAACTTGATATACAACGCCCTGGTTAGAAGTTGCATTGAATACGGGTCATCTGTCTTCAATAATACGTCGGAAACGAACAAAAAGTTACTACAGACGGTACTGAATGGATGCTTACGAAAAGTCACCGGATGCAGCAAAACTAAACCATTGAACTCACTATTAGCTATATCGAGTCAAGAACCATGGAATATTCGAAGCGAATATATAGCATGCAGAGAGATTGCAAAAACTGTAGCGTACAGAAATCCGATCTATGAACAACTGCAAGAGATTGAAAACTATGAAGGAGATGTAGACAAATTAACATACCTGGAAAAACAGTATCTGGAATATCTAAACATCTTCAAGAACATCAGTCCTATCAGGAAAGTTGAATCGCATTCGACCTCAGAAGAGATCGAGATCAACATGAACGTTGGGGCCGTATTTCATAAACAGAATGCTAATCCAAGAATGATGAAACAAATGGTATTGGGACTTCTCAATGGCAAGTACAGAGCAAAATCGAAAATTTACACAGATGCGTAAATTGTGGATGGGACTTGCGGAAAAGGAGTTTTTGTGGAATCGGGATACAAAAGGGTTTCACTGAGACTGGAATACCAAACCTCGATTATGACCGCAGAATTGGTAGCAATTAAGGTTGCAACAGATGAGATCGGGAGATGTCAACTGCAAAATGCAGTAATTTTTACAGATTCGCTGTCGTCATGCATGCTGTTGGATAGCAGCCAGAAGCAATTGGAGAGACCGGAAATAATAAACGAAATCATTCGAGCATGCGGAAGGAGTGGAAAGTCGATATCCAGTGGATTCCAAGCCATATCGACATCAAAGGCAACGATATGGCCGACTCGTTGGCCAAATATGGAGCTCAACACGGTGAACTATTAGAACATCCTTTTTTGTTGAAGGACGCTTATTTGTGGTTGCTAAAAATAAAGCAAGAAAAAGCAAATATTTGGTACAAAGAACATGCCAAGGAGAAAGGAAAGAAATTCTTTGATATTCAGTCGGAATTTAAAGAGAAACCTTGGTTTTTTAGCTTACCCTTGAATCACGTGGAAACGAGAATTCTTAACAGACTGCTAACTGGACACGAATACAGCAAGTATTGGCTACACAAAATGAAACTGATAGACAATCCAAATTGTGATTTTTGCAACGCGACTGAAACCGCAGAGCATATTGTACTGCATTGCAAACGATACTCGCAAATCAGGAAAAAGTACAAAAAACAAATACACCAAAAAACACCAACAAACAAAAAAAAAAAAAAAAAAAAATAAAACAAAAAAAAAAAAAAAAAACCAAGCAGGCCTTCACTCACTTTCGGTGAACGATTGGATCTCTCGGGAACCGATGAAAATGGAGACCCGAATGTGACACGTCACTGCGACCACAATTTATCGCTTTGCACTTCATTTCGAACTGATTTAAAAATAAACCACTGCAAAAGTGAACTTTTAGTTCCGCATTTCTCGAGTAATCATGATTTGGGCCTAAAAAAGCCATTTTTACTAATAACGACTTTAAACGTTGATCTCTCAGGAATCACGAGAATCTCATTATATCCAGCTACTCCATATGGTAGAACCAGAGATCGAAATTCTCACTCAGCTGGGTGAAAACCATGCTCTCTCTCAAGCAGGTTGTCGATGAGTAGCGAATCGTTCAAATTTTCATCTCTCCTTTTTCGCCGATAATTCATTATTTTCTCTCTTGCATATGCGAAAATATCTCTCTCCAAAATTCAACGAAAATATTTTCTCATGTCACATTTTTCACTGAATGTCACATTTTTCGCTACCTAGATCGTATACGAGGAGCAAAAACCGAAAACAAGAAGCCAAGCCGGTGAACACTGGTACCGCCATGAACCATAAATGAAGACTGGTGCATTTTCAGGTGTCAAAAAGTAAGTGAAAAATAATTATCGGCATCTAGGATTCACCGAAAAAGAAACGATTTATCAGCTACTAATGCTCTCCGAAAATTATCAATCGCCGTTCTCGCGAAAACTGCTGTGAGCGTATAATAGTCGCTCGCTTCTCACATTCTCATCTGTTTCTCCAAGCGGGTGAAAAAGGACGTTTCTCTTCTCAAGTTGGCGAAAATTTCGGTCTCTGGGTAGAACTAACATTCTTCTACCAGATGCTGCTTTAATTTTACGAGAATGATTTATGATTCAGAAGAAATTGACCTTTAAAGTCATTGTTTACAAATGGCTTT
Organism: Aedes koreicus; assembly: GCA_024533555.2. Taxonomy (NCBI): domain Eukaryota; kingdom Metazoa; phylum Arthropoda; class Insecta; order Diptera; family Culicidae; genus Aedes; species Aedes koreicus. The sequence goes on along the minus strand of JAHHFK020001538.1, from coordinate 165,952 downwards.
AAGGCCCTTAACATGAATTACTCGAGATTTGTTCTAGTTGTCACAAAAAAGTGAAAAAGCAGTGACTACTAGCAACACCGCCAAAACCAACAACAAACTACCTGCTTGTAACATAACTCGACGGAGGCGGTAGCGGCGGTTGTCAAAGCGACCAATAAAAAACGGTCTTTTTGACAGGTAAATGGTCTTGTTTTTGCACTAACAGCTGGCAGGTCCTGTCCTAGCTGAAAAAGATTTGGTTACGTGTTCAGGTGGAAGTTACGTGAAATTTCACGTGAAAACAACGTGTCGATTTTTTTGAGTGTACGGCTTTGATAATAAATTTCAAAACATTAAACAGCTATATGACGCTAAAAATATTAATTTCCTTCGAGAAGTGGTGGATTTTCTGAGGAAAACTGAACTTAGGATGTAAAAATGACTTTAAAATAGTCCCAAGCTCCACAAAAAAAAAAAACAAACCAGGAATAATTCTCCGATCAAGACAAACCAAACAGCAAGGCACTGGCTGATGAGCTAATCGGCTATCCCACCTGCTAATTCCAGGGACCTGGCAACCCTATCCTATTTACTAGCGATTGATGTACACGCTATTTCGAATCAACCCAGTGGCTGAGTAGATTGCACTCATTTTAGCAAACAGTATGGAGTTGTCAAAAAATGAGTAAACTAGTTTTCCTTCCATGAGTGAAATCCACTCAGATTCTGGGTAAATGATGATGATAGAATTTTTTTTCCAAGTTCAAAATGGCGGACAACTATTAATTGAAAATTAAGTTAGTAAAAATGAAGCCACTGGAGTATATAAAATGGAATTAGTGAAAATGGAACCGCTAAGCCACATCACCGTTTACTCTAAACTCCCATGCGACGACTGCGATGAAAAAATTCCCTCCCGAAAAAGTCTCGTGAGACATAAAATCCAGTTCATTGTTCCGTTCGTGTGCCTTTTTTTTCGAAGGATTTCCGGATCATGGCTGACAAGCAGGCTCATTTGCGAATGACCACCAACGAAAACTATTTGGGTGTCGAAAGGTCGAAAGGTATCAGCAACTTTTTGGTAAGTTTTTTTTTTTTATATAGTTCTCTATTTCAATTCAGTGATTTAATTTTTAATTATTGCAGCGTACAGCACCGCATTTCGGGAATTTGAAATTCAGGAATTTGGATTCATGCATGCATACATGTATTCAACAATATAGATCTATTTTGATGGAGTTTTCCGGAAGTGAACGAATGATGTTTGTCTCAATTCGAAATAAGCTGTTCAAGCTGAAAAAAATTAAATAACTTTATGCTTGGTTGGCTTAAATGGATTAAATAAAAGCAAAACTGTTTTTATCATATTGTTCCACATTCATCTTCTCAAAAAACGAATTATTGAGACATTAACGCACACTACCATATTCCTTTCATTCAAAATGGGTAAAGTTTACCCATTCAACAATTGTCAACTTCTGAGTAAACTTTACTCAGATTTTTTCACATGCGTGTTTACTCAAATCTGAGTAAAGGTATGTTTACCCATTTCTGGGTAAGTGCCCTTTTGACCGGACTGAGTGATTTTTGACTCAAAAATGAGTAACTTCAGAATAGCGTGTTTCAGAACCTCCATACTGGAGGCAACAAGTTGGCCGTGATACTTCATCTATCAAAACTAAGAGATCCTTGGTTATTTTTCTACAATTATTAATTATTCAATATCTCAGCGCAAGTACTATTCCAACTCCCTACGCTGATGGTTCGACCTGATTCGATGGAGAGATAACGAAAAGCAAACGTCTACTACACAATATCAGACTTTCAAGCAACAACAACGAAAATCAAAGCGAACCGCAATTGCGCGCACCCTCCGTTTGGTTCCCTGCCTAAGTGGTCGCATTCTGCGCCTCGTGCCCTGAACATGAACGTCTGCTTTAAACTATGTTACATCCTTAAGTGGGCTAGCGCAATTGTGCTTTCTCGTTGAATAAATAATATAAACTGAAAATCTTAGAAAGTTCTTGTTTTGTCTTAACGTGTATTTCTGTCTGAATGCTTGTGGGTTTGCTTTACATTTTCTTCTAATAAATTTAAGATTAACTCAAATAATTATACATCAGTTTTCTTCTTCTTCAATTGTTTGTCAAATGCTGCAAACAGTTTGTTGGTAGTCAGTTGTGTGTTTTTTTTTGTTGTTGCATTTGTCAGTTGAATTGAAAGTTTAAAGGAGACATTAGAAAATAATGAAGAAAGTCACAATACATTTCCTAAACGCTAAAATCACTTGATAATCTCGACCAAAACATCCGTTTGGGCAAATTTGAATCTGGAAGTCATAGAGGTTCAGAGGAGCGGGTTCTTCAATAGCAATAATAGAGATGAGGGGGGAAGGGGACACGTTGTAAGCGCATTTGTTTGTGGTGTCTATTGTTTTAGTGAGTAGTGTGTTCGTTTTGGATGCGGACGGTTCAATCGCAAGCGGAAAGGAACTACCCGCATAAACAATAACCATAAGAAGTGCCTAACCACCAATTCGGGGTATCATCCTAACTGTAAGTGGTATGGTCAAACCATCTATAATATCATTCCTGTGAGTAGATTGCAAGCATTTTTGCAAGCAGTATGGAGTTTTCAAAAAATGAGTAAACTAGTTTTCCTTCGATGAGTAAAATCTAAAATAATTATGGTAGAATTTCTTACCAAGTTCAAAAGTTCAAAATCAACAGACAATTTTAGCGCAGTGACTATTAATTCAAAATTAGGTTAGTGAAAATGAAGCCACTGGAGTGTTTAAAATGGAATCAGTGAAAGTGAAACCGCTGAGCCACATCACCGTTTACTTTAATCTCCCATGCGACGACTGCTATAAAAAAAATCCCTCCCGAAAAACTCTCGTGTGACATAGAATCCAGTTCATTGTATCGTTCGTGCGCGATGTTTCATCGAAGGATTTCCGGATCATGGCTGACATGCAGGCTCAGTTGCGAATGAACACCAACGAAAACAGTTTGGGTGTCGAAAGAAATTAAGGTATCAGCAACTTTTTGGTAAGTAGACTTTATTTATTTATTTGGCTAAAACCCCCCCTTTTTTTTTTTTTTTTTTTTTTTTTTTTTTTTTTTTTTTTTTTTTTTTTTTTTTTTTTTTTTTTTTTTTTTTTTTTTTTTTTTTTTTTTTAGCTGTTCAAGCTGAAAAAATTTAAATAACTTTTTATGTTTTGCTGGCTCAATTGATTAAATATACCTAAAACTGTATTTGCTATATTGTTCCACATTCATCTTATCAAAAAATGAATTGTGGAGATATTAACGTGCTTTTTTACCATATTCCTTTCATTCAAAATGGGTAAAGTTTGCACCCATTCAACTATTGTCAACTTCTGAGTAAACTTTAATAAGATTCTTCTGATGCACGTTAGGTCAAATTTTTGTAAATTAAGGTTTGTTTTCATATTTCTGGGTAAAAAGTGCCCTTTTGACCGACTGAGAGAGATAACGAAAAGCAAACGTCTACTACACAATATCAGACTTTCAAACAACAACGAAAATCAAAGCGAACCGCAATTGCGCGCACCCTCCGATTGGTTCCCTGCCTAAGTGGTCGCATTCTGCGCCTCGTGCCCTGAACATGAACGTCTGCTTTAAACTATGTTACATCCTTAAGTGGGCTAGCGCAATTGTGCTTTCTCGTTGAATAAATAATATAAACTGAAAATCTTAGAAAGTTCTTGTTTTGTCTTAACGTGTATTTCTGTCTGAATGCTTGTGGGTTTGCTTTACATTTTCTTCTAATAAATTTAAGATTAACTCAAATAATTATACATCAGTTTTCTTCTTCTTCAATTGTTTGTCAAATGCTGCAAACAGTTTGTTGGTAGTCAGTTGTGTGTGTTTTTTTTTTGCATTTGTCAGTTGAATTGAAAGTTTAAAGGAGACATTAGAAAATAATGAAGAAAGTCACAATACATTTCCTAAACGCTAAAATCACTTGATAATCTCGACCAAAACATCCGTTTGGGCAAATTTGAATCTGGAAGTCATAGAGGTTCAGAGGAGCGGGTTCTTCGATAGCAATAATAGAGATGAGGGGGGAAGGGGACACGTTGTAAGCGCATTTGTTTGTGGTGTCTATTGTAGTAGTGAGTAGTGTGTTCGTTTTGGATGCGGACGGTTCAATCGCAAGCGGAAAGGAACTACCCGCATAAACAATAACCATAAGAAGTGCCTAACCACCAATTCGGGGTATCATCCTAACTGTAAGTGGTATGGTCAAACCATCTATAATATCATTCCTGTATGGTACATGTTTATTAGGGTATAGAATAGCGATTACGTCGAACTAGCGCATGAACAACGAAGCATAGCTGAATGCGAGCGATTGCGAGCGTGTCAGTTTGCCCGGAGGTCTGTTTTTGTTTGGCTTAGTGGTACTTTTCGAGAAAGCGGACATCTTCTGTTGTGCCAAGAGGTCTGAAAAGAAGAAGTCGCGATTTAGCAGGTCTGCCAGGTTGCGTGTGTTTTTTTAAGAAGAAGAATAAGAAGGTGCGGTCATCGACGCCGATAGTTTCTACAAACTGTAATTAGAAAAAGAAGGCGATGAATACAAGGGTTGCGCCGTTTGGTGAGCCTTTTCGAGGTTAATAGAAATAAATGACGGAAGGAAAAAAAAGGTGAACTGTTAAATGTTTTGTCAACAGTTGTCGCTGCGTGAACCAAATTAGTTTGATGTTGATGTCATATTCAGAAAACCTACACGCTTAGAAAAAAAAGTACCCAGCGGAGCAGTTAAGTGTAGGAAGCCAACGTTGGGTATAATCATGTTAACCTACGGTTGGGTACAAATAACTTCTGGGCAAAATTCTAGCCAAGTAATTTGCTCCAACGGTAGGTAAACATAATTATACCCAACTTTGGCTTCCCACCCGCTAAGAAAAAAGTACTCAACGGAGCAGTTAAGTGTGGGAAGCCAACGTAGGGTATAGTTATGTTTACCTACCGTTGGATACAAATTACTTACTTTAAGGTAGAATTTTACCCCATTGAGAAAAATTTCATCGTTGTACCGACAGTTAAATCATGGTCAGGATGACTATCGCATATAATGGTTTCAATAACCATGAAAAAGGTCGAATTTGCTCACGTTCATGGCATTTTTGACTATGATCATGGTAACAAGGACTATTCCGACATTATGGAAAATGTTGCATTAACTATTTTTAATGGTGGTTTTTACCATGATCATAGTCGGTTCAAAAATCACTATACTGCAATGGTCATCCTAACCCCCAATAATGGTGAAATTGACTATCAAATTCCTCTCTGTGTATGGAACATGTATAACACGGTAAATCTGAAGTATGCAATAATGACTTCAAAGTAGGCACTTTGCTTGAAGACTGGAATTATGCATAAATGCAAGATAAAATGCCTAAAAAGGTTTTATGCAAAAAGAATGTTCAGTCTAAAAGCTTGTAGTACCCTGTTTGTCTAATAGCCAAATATTTGTCATAGGCAGATAGGCATCTGACAAACATCTATGATATCTGTCAGCTGTTTAGCTGCCTATGCCAAATATTTGGCTATTGGACAAACAGTGTACTACAAGCTTAAGGATAACCTGATTTTTTTGAGAAATTCCTTCTTTTAAGCTTAAATGTAGTGCCCTCTCTGGTTAGTTTCTTCCTTAAATCCGAAGTATTTTTCCTGAGCTTATTCTTCCTAAACTTCTTGATAAGTCCCACCCTGAACAGCGACAAAAATGGTATTGAAACTTTGGGAAAGGTTTCTCCAGAATTTCTAGGAAAATTCCCTTAAATTTGTTAGAAGTTTCTTCCTGAATTTCTGAGAAGTCCTATTTTACACTTTTGGGAAAGTTTGTTCCTGAACTTCAGGAAAGTTTGTTCCCTAACTATTGAGAAATTGTAGAAAAAATTACTAGGAAGTACCGCCAATGTGTTTGAAAAGTTTCTTACTGATCTTTAGAGAGGTTTCTAGCTGAACTTTGAGAAATCCTCATTCTGAAATGCTGAAATGTTCTCTTCTGAGTTTTGGGAAAGCTTTCTTGCACGTCTGAAAAGTTGCAACTGACCTTTTGGGAAGTTGCTTCCCCGAATCTTTCCTGACTTCAGAGAAGTTCTCTTCCTGAACCTCTATGACGTACAGTCCTGAGGTATGCGGAAGACTTTTCCTGAATTTTGAGGAATTTATAGGTAGTGCCATCCATTGTAAGTTCCCGTTCCTAGAAGTCCTCTTGTCTAAATTTCTTCCTGAAGCTCTGAGAAGTCCTCTCCTGATTTCAGGGACTTCTTGGGAAGTTTGATCTTGCACTTCGGGAATGTTTGGTCTTGAATTTGTTGGGATATTCCAGCTTGAACTACTAAGAAGTGCTCACGATACTTCTGAAAAGTTTCTGCCTGACCTTCGGAGAAGTTTTTTTTCGAGGAATTTGCGTCCTGAACTATTAGAAATTATCTTGCTGAAGGTCTGGGAAGTCTACCTCTGAACTTTCTAGGATGTGCCCTGAATTCTGGGTAATTTCTTTCTGTACTTTTAGGAAATTAGAACTAATTTCATAAACCAGTTAACTTGAAGGTAGCTTTCCAAATCCCAATCAAAACATCAAAACAAACTCTTACTCGACAAAATGTGACAGATCAGTCACGAGTTTCCGAGCGGTCGATTGAGTCGACAAACTCGACAAAATTTCGTCGATCACGACATATGTAATGGCAAAATAAACAAAGTGGCGGTCGACTCGACTTCTATAATCGGCCCCATAAGTGCCTTAATGTAATGAACTTCTGGGAAAGAAGAAAAATATACTTCATTGGCCCTGAGACAAGAAATGTCAAGAAAGGCAGGGATGCTGACAAGAATTGTAGAATTAGAGTCTCTGAAGTCGTCAATGTCAACTTTTATAAGACTGTAAATGGAGTTAACTTTATTGGCCACTGCAACAAAAATCCCAATTAAGACCCATTACAAAATCCTTGAAATTGATGATGCCAGATTTCAAACTGTTGGAATGATTGTCATTCAACTTATAAGAACGGCAATGCGCCAACAGTGCAGCCAAAGATACTGAATGGAAACGTTCTATTATTGACTGTCAAGCTAGCAACAATCATACAATTGTATATTCTCGACAAATCTACGACATTGGCATGTGCAAAGGGGCATGATATTTTGGCACCCTTAGCTGGGGCTATCTTAGCTAGAGATAGCCTGGAAAAGATGATGGGCAATCCAGTCATCAAGAACACCTTCCAATTGAAATGTAAGCTTATTGATACAATCAATAAGTGTGCCAAAAAACGGAGGCCAGTTCCTATCTGGTGCTAGAGCTGATGTGGCAGCAGCTTGTGTAATAGTTGGCACGCTTGGGGTAAGGAAAACAGAGGAAAGGAAGAGCATCCGTCAGAGGACAGTTAAGCAGTTCCCTAGCCACAACAGACCGACTGACAAAGCACTAGTTAGTGCTAAAGCAGCATATACTACTGGGGGGGATCACCGAGGAAGAGAGTTTTGATGACTTGACTTACACGTACAGCACAGCAGGCTTTTGTACGTCCGGGAAACTAAATTAGCCGCCCATCCCTGGAGTTTCAGGAACATCGTCTATTAAGAATGTTTCTGTCAAAGTTGCCTGCAGGATGCATCAAGACTGCAAGACAAACACTCTGCATTGCGATTGTGAAAATAAACCAGAAAAGCTGGAACACAACAAGAAGCACAAATACAAGGCAGATATGTGCTTGGATTGTTTGTACAGTCTTAACCAAGCTGCCTGCTAATTGGAGAGCATCGTATGATTCCTTGAGCATCACTCTAGAAATTGGTGGATTGAGGCGGCAGATGAAGTTATCCGGGGAGGTTCCCTAAAAGGACAAAGATATTTATATTTTCACGAGGTGTTCGCTCTTTTGCCTTCTACTTATCACTTAGGTTTTCTAAATATGACATCAACATCGGTGTGGCTCAGGCCAGCGCGTTGCAGTGCTAAATGCAACGGCATGATTGCCTTTGTGACAAACTAATTTGGTTCGTGCAGCGACAACAGTAGAAAGTTGGCAATGAATTTGGTATGTGAGTATCGATTTTCCGAAGATGACATTGAACTTTAGTGGAATTGATTGCGAGAAATGTTTAAAGCCAACAAAGCTAGACCAATTGGGTGTGTAAAAACTAAAATGTCTGTCATTCGAAATAATGCATTCACAACAACTACAACAATAGTTTTGACAGTCAATCATATGCAGAACCATTTTGCGCGGTATGTGAAGCAAGATGACGCTAAAAAGGCAACGCAGAATGGATCTGATTCTTTTGAACGACCTCTTAAATTGAAGTCTTCCGATCGTTTAAGGCATCCGACGATACAGACACATCAGATCCGAGATCGTCGTTCATCGCAATAGTTTTTTGGTGTCCAATTGATACCGCCCACTTCACTCACACATGCACTAAGGTTCTTTTTGTTTGTTTTGCAAACATTAATACTAGAGTTAGATGAGCATTATGTTGATTTTTTAGTCATCCTCTTGGTTAATATACAGGAGTGCGTCTCCTTTTCATTGTTCAGTCCAGCGCGTATTACACCGTTTCAATGAGTAACGAAACTAGGGAAAACAGTAAAAAGCGGTCTCATTTTCTCTCTTCCGTTCGCTCTCTAGTCTCATGCTTCCGCACATCCGCAAGAGATGGGAAAAACCATTCATATTTGCAACCCCATGCTTACTTATTAACAAAATCAACACATCACTCACAATGGGCAACCGATGAGACGAAGTCGACTGTTGCAAAGAAGATGACCAATAGTTAGGCCTATTTGTTGCAGCGAGTGAGGTGAGGAGATTCATTTTTACTTACGAAGTGTCAGCTATTGTCACCACGCAAGGATGGTTTCATTCATTGATTAATTTTAGCTAGCGTCTAACTTTTTTCATCAGCAGAATTTTGTGGCCGTAATCTAAACTGCAATTTATGTGAACAGTTCAAATCTGAAACTCTGAATACAACGAACTGAAACGATAGTTACAGTAATTCTTAATTAGATTCATTTAGAACCTCGCTAGATTCTGTTCGCTCTGGTTCGTTATGAATTAGATATAGAGTTTTGAATTGATCACGATAAACTTTTCCTTAGATTAGGGCCAACTAATTCTCATTACATCATTGCACGCAATTCTGCTGGTGGAAAAAGTTAGTCACAAATGAATGAATGAATGAAACCATCCCCGTCTCCACGTATTCAAAAAACAAACCATCTCAGCTCACTCACCCCTCATAATAGGCCTAAGTACAAGAATAACAGGCTTCATACGAAATGCATCGGTTTGTAATTAGACACCACTTGGGGAGGACCGAACTTGTGTGTTTATGTGTTGTTATTTCTTGCTGATTCAATAGTAATTATAGTAGTAGTAGTAATAGTAATAGTAGAGACAAGTTTGTGAAAAATATGTGACATTAATTAAGACAATTTGCCCTACAGCCGCGCACGCACAACTTTCTTCTGTTTGTCTCTGGTTTGATGTTGTATTGATTCTTTACTTGTTAAATGTTACTTTTCTAATTTACGCCCTAGATCTTGTGTCTGTATTTGTTTGTTTTTTTTTCTGTCTGTATTTATCTCTATGTGTTCTTCACGATTTGATTATTATTCTTCACAATTAACAATATTTCACATTTCACACCGTTTTGTATTTTTCTGCACTTTGTTTACTCGCATTTGGATGGACCAATTCACCTTGTGATGAATGTGATGAAGAGAACGAAACATAAAACCGTATCGGTGAAAAAAGAAACATCCACAAACATAAACAATAACATCAAAACTGAATCTGTTAATCAATCAATAATCCGATTTTCAGAGTATCTTTTTGTTTTATTACAAGACTTTAATAAGAATACCTCAAACTTTTTCTAAACAAATTATTCTTAATGACACGACTTGACACGATTTTAAGCTTCACATACTAAACTTGTATATTTGAGCGCAGTGGAACGTTCCCACTGCAGTAAAAAAAATAAGAATTACTAAATGAACAGACTTGTTACAAATTTTAAAACACTTCCTACTATACGCTTTAGCCCTTCGCTTGTTCCTAAATCTGCTTCTTATCAAATTTGTAACATAATCCTATTGTGGTGTCTTCGAGACAGCAGCTGTCTAGCTGATTGAGAGGAAATAGAACTTCGTCGAAACTTGATACGCAATAGGAACGGCATCGCCCCCTTTTTTACTCTTTCTCACTGTCTGCTCGATTGTGTTTGTGTTTTTGTTTGCGTATGTGTGTGAATGTTTAATGTTGGAGCAAAATGGTATGAATGTTCTTCTCTTTTGCTCATTTTGTTTTTTTTTTTTTTGCTAGAGATATATATTCTATCCTCATCTGTAAGTGTGTGTGTGTTTGGTTTTGTTTCTGTGTGTGTGTGTAATATTATTAATTAATAATAATCAAATCGTTCTGAATTTCATCTCGATAAACTGTGAGAACGCTCCCGGCTACTACTGGCCGAGACGGAATTTTCATTACATTTCTCGTGCAGACGCTGCGCCGGCGGGAGCTTTGCGAAGAACGGATGCCGCAGGGCTTCACCTGAAAGGGAGAATATAGAGAAGGAGAAAACGTTAGTCATGGATGAATTCGACAAATCTCGGTCAACTTTTCAGAAGGCCCTAAGTGTCGATGAGAGACACTCCTAGAAGTAGAAGTAAACATTTTGACAACATTGGTTCTTGAACGTCATCAACATCGTCGCCTTCAAGTCGAAAAGAAGAAATGGAGAAGTTTTCTGTGTTATTCTCGGATTCCAGTGACGATAAACTTGAATTGGTTAGCCAGATGCTGGTCCAGAATCACGCAATGCTACCTGAAACGGAATGCATTCGTGAAAACGAGGGAAGAGGCACGAGACGACCTAATATTGACAGGTTGGCGCAAGAAGGAGCGCAACGTCTGGAAGACGACAAAAAGAAGAATGCATTACTAAAACTGGGACACATGTTTTCATCACAAATTTTCAAATTCTCGAGTAATTCATGTTAAGGGCCTAAAAGTCATTTGTAAACAATAACTTAAAATGTCGATTTCTCTTGAATCTCAAATCACTCTCGTGAAATGAATGCAGCTTTTGGTAAAAGAATGTTAGTTCTACCTTATGAAGTAGCTGGCTAAGGAGTGTATCGAATATAAGCTATCCACATAAATTTGCGTTGTACGCATGTATTTGTGATGGTTTTTTATGCTCTGAACACTGCATGCTGTGCGTTTGACTGTCAGCTTTCTTTTGTTTACTTGTTTGTGCGGTTCAAATTCTGCGTTTTCAAAATGTCGCGTATTGAAAAGGAAGTGAAAATTAAGGTTCTGGACACATGGCTAAGTGAGAAGGGTATTACTATGCGAAAATTGGCGAAGCGGTTTGGAATTCATCATGCGAGTGTTAAAACCATCATTAATAAGTTTGGGGAACACTATTCTTTGGATGAGCTACCAGGAAGAGGCAGAAAACCCGGTTCTTCCAACCCGAAACTGGAGCAGAAAGTGGTATCTCTAATCATGAAGAACAAATCAATGTCAATACGTGATTTGGCCAAAAAATCAGGATCGAGTGTCGGAATGATCAAGCGTATCAAGAAGCGAAACCACCTGAAGACCTACAAGAAGCAGAAAATCTCGAAACAAAGTGCAGAACAGAAGAAGCGAGCAGCAACAAGGGCCCGGAAATTGTATTCGCGTCTTTTGCAGCGTCCGGATGCATGCGTTTTGATGGACGATGAGACCTATGTAAAGGAGGACTCAAAAACCCTTCCAGGTCCACAATACTTTACTGCCGTCGTTGGGGAGGATGTGAGCGATGCGGACAGGTCGATTCAAGTGGAGAAATTCGGTCGAAAGGTACTGGTATGGCAAGCAATATGTTCCTGTAGTTTGAAGTCAACCATTTTTTACACTACCGGAACTATAAATGCGGAAATCTATCGATCTGAGTGTCTCCAGAAGAGATTGTTGCCTTTATATAAGAAGTATAGTACACCTCCACTGTTTTGGCCGGATTTAGCGTCGGCTCACTATGCCAAAACCACTCTCAATTGGCTTGCGGAAAAGGGTATAGATTTCGTTGAGAAAAATATCAATCCACCAAATTGCCCTCAGCTTCGACCCATCGAACGTTACTGGGCAATCGTGAAGAGGGTCTTCAAGAAGACTGGTAAGGCAGCTGGGAACATGCAGGAGTTCAAAAAAATTTGGGCTCAAGCGTCCAAAAAATGCGATGCAACACTTGTCCGGAACTTGATGAAGAGCATTCGATCCAAAGTTCGAAAATTCGTGAAGGAATAACTTAAATTTCATCCGGTCTTCATTATGTTCAAGTTTAACCTCGTACAATAAAGGATCAATTTTTTGTATGAATAAAATATCGGTTTTCAACATAATTTGAAAGAAAGTTTGTGGATAGCTTATTTTCGATACACTCCTTAGGACAAGGTTACCCGTAGTTGCACGAAAGATGGAATAACTTGCTAATTCATTCCCCCCAGGTCCCCGAATTTCCGAGGGCTGTGGGAAGCAGCTGTTGAGTCGATGAAGAACCATTTTCGCCAAACCAAGATGAATTTTGACCCTTTCAACCCAAATAGGATGCTGCCCTAATTTTCGTCTTTTGACACAGCTAATCTCGGACCCAAATGACCTGGAGGTGCTAATTTCAATTTCTAGTTCATCGGTCGCTCACCGCCATCCCAGAACCCAGTCTAGCCGACATGCCATCCAACCGACTTGATCGATACCCACAGATTCAGGAGTACAGGGTGCGGCAGAAAATAATGCGAACATGTTCAAACTTGAGTATTGGGTTTATTCGTGTAGCTAGTGACTAATTTCTGTCGAAAGTGTATTTGTTTATGTTTACTTTCAAGTGCAGCATCTAAACATTCTATTTGTTTTATTGCAAATTCGTCAAAATGTTCGCGAAAGAAGTGATCACCAGTTTGTTGCTCGCCCAGAAGAAGCCGAAAGAGATTGCCAAGGAGGTAGGGTGCCACTTGGCAACAGTTTACCACATAAACAAGTCCCAGCAGGATGGTCCTAAGCAGCGGAAGCCGGGAAGCGGACGTCCGCGCTTTGCACGCACACCGAACGTGATCAAATCGGTCCGTGCAAAAATTGCTCGCAACCCGGTGCGTTCCATAAGAAAACTTGCAAAGGAAGCCAATATTTCGGAGAAATCCATGCGGAGAATCATCAAAGAAGACCTTCATGCATCTTCCAGAGCCAGAGTGAAACGCCACTTGATTACGGACTGGGTCAAGGAACTACGAGTGACTCGTTCCAAAAGATTGCTTTCCTTGTTAAAGAAGGAAAAAAAATGATAATCCTGTTCTCCGACGAAAAGCTTTTCAGCATCGATGCTGTGGCCAACAGCCGCACGGACCGGTTCATTTCACCGCAAAAAATGGAGAACGTTCCGGAAAAAGTGAAATTTAAATTTCAAACCAAACATCCGGCTGGTGTCATGATGTTTGGCTTGGTGGCGTCCAACGGTTTGAAAATGCCGCCTGTTTTCATTGATGCTGGAGTTAAAATCAATACCGAACTGTATATCGGTGTTTTAAAGGACCAAGTGCTTCCCTGGGTGAAGGCCAACTTCTCCGAGGACCAAAACGTTGTCCTACAGCAGGATGGAGCGCCGTGTCACACGTCCAATCGAACCCAACAATGGTTGAACGATAACATGAAGTTTTGGCCGAAGGATTTGTGGCCCCCTAGCAGTCCAGATCTTAATCCGTTGGATTATTCGATTTGGGCATATGTTGAAGCACGAGCCTGCAAAACATCACACCCTAGTGTGAAAACCCTGAAGTCAACCATAACACGCACATGGCAGTCAATGTCGCATTATTTTCTGCCGCACCCTGTACGTTCTTAGAATCTGGAAGCAATGGCAGCCCGAATACTTGTCCAGGTTGCAGCCTCGCACTCGTTGGACCCAACATCCAAGTGGGAACATAGGTACTGGTGAAGGACGAAAATCTGCCTCCACTGAAGTGGAGCATCCATCGAACTATGAAGATCTTCATGGGAGACGACGATTGCATCGAACGGTGGTGATGCCACCGAACTGCTAAAATGAAACTAGAATCCTTTCATCGAACGCAGTGTTCCACTGCGAGCCGTCGAAAGGTCGAACGACTTCCCGTTCAAGTGAGTAGCTGTATTTAATTATACTTCAAAATATAATATAATATTTGGTCTCCCTACGTCGCCGATGTCGTCGTTTGGTCTAATCAACTATCACGAGCGAGGTTCATGCTGGCTATGCTTTGACGGTCTGTAGCTGACCCAAAGTATCCAATGGTCGTCGGCGTTCGACTTGTGGAGTTACAATATGGAGAGCAAGGGCCTTATAAAGCAAGCCTGTCACTACCCGCTGTAGAATTACCCGTCGGAGGAAATATCGTTGTCCAAATTACAGCTCCGGATAGAAGGATGTCGCCACGCATGCACAAAAACACTCAGTACGGTCATCGTTCGATAACGGACCCCTGGAGGCCGGTTGCCTCCGCTCCAGTTAAGTACTGTTATTTTTGATCTCTTGAACATTTGAAAGAGCAGCCGATGTATGTTTGCAAAATACATAACAATCTCAGAGGACGACGTCTCCGATGGCCCGATGAGAAGATCAAGATCAGCACCGATTAGCTGTGCGATCGCTCGATCATGGCTGCCGAGAATGGTCCCAAGCAGTCAGTTTCAAGAGAGAGGTAAACACACGAATGTCCCCGTAACGAACGCAGATGAATACGATTATCAACCCATCGCTGAACGGAGAAGGCGTCACAGCCGCACAGTGATCGGAAAAGCCTTTTTTCACGGCGAAATTAATAACTCCTAAGGGTTAGGTTTCCGAATCATGGTGTCTTCTCAAAGTTGTACCTAAAAAAGTTGTCCATCTTGTGGTGATTGTTTTGTGGTTCCAAAATTACCGCTAGGGCGGCGCTGTTGCTAACTTTTGAACGAAACACGGTGTTTCGTGCAGTGAGTCAAAAATTATTCCAGATGGAAGCCGAGAGAGAAAAAAATCTGCACACCCACGTTGATAGCCCAACGTGGTCCGCAATAAAAATCGCAAAAACCTTGCAAATCGTCAAATCAACCGTGTACGATGTGCTCAAACGTTTCAGGGAGCGAAAGAGCGTGGATCGAGTGCCGCAAGGTAAGCGTCGTAGTGGAACATATGACCGCAAGCTGAACCAGAAGGTGATGAGAACCGTCAAAGCAAACCCTGGACTATCAGATAATGAAATCGCACAAAGATACGCTGCTGCTCGCAGTACCGTTCGAAAAATTCGTTTGATAGCAGCATATCGTTCTTATCGAGCAAGCAAGCAACCAAACAGAACGTTGAAGCAAAGTTTCGTCACCAAAACTCGAGCTCGGAAATTGTACCAGCAGGTTTTGACGAAGTACCAAGGATGCCTGCTCATCGACGATGAAACCTACGTCAAAATGGATCTCGGACAGCTTCCTGGCCAAAAATTCTACATGGCGACGGCACGAGGAGATGTTCCTGCGAAGTTTAAGTTTGCTTTTATCGACAAATTTGCCAAAAAACTGATGATTTGGCAAGCGATATGCAGCTGCGGAGCAAAGACCAAAGTGTTCGTGACGAATAAGACGATGGACTAGAAGCTGTACAAGGAAGAATGCCTCAAAAACCGCGTACTACCTTTCATTAAAGCCTATAAAGGTCCCGTGAAGTTTTGGCCAGATTTGACGAGTTGCCACTACAGCCGGGAAGTCATCCAGCGGTACCGCGATAATAACGTAGATTTCATCGATAAAAACATAAATCCACCCAACTGCCCGCAGTTGCGGCCCATCGAGAGATTTTGGGCAATAATGAAGCGGAAGCTTAAGAAAAGTGGAAAAATGGCTCGGGACGCGACTCAGATGACCAAAATGTGGAACAAATGTGCCAAGGAAGTTGACTCCGGAGCTGTGCAGCGTTTGATGGGAGGAATAAAGAAGAAAGTGCGAATTTTCATTAGAAACAAAGAGAAATTATTTGTATTGATATTTTTCCTTAAAGTACAGAGAATTACCTTTGTTTTAATGTATTAAACTTATTTGTACGTCAATCCGTTACCGAGATACAGATGCTTTTATTATTCCGGACTCTAAATGGACATAGCTTTAATTGTCCCAGTACAGCCAAATTTTTTTTTTTTTGGGCCAAAAAAGCCCCCAATTTTCAAGTGGGACAAATTGCCCAGGGATTTTTCCCAAAAATAATATTTTGAAAAAGGGGCAAAAAAGGCCCCCCCCCCCCCCAAAAACCCAACCCCAAACCCCCCCCCAAAATCAAAACCCCCCAACCCCTTCCCCGTACTCACCTAGTGTGATTCTGTTAGCCGGATCGTACTCCAGCATGCGCCGGATGATGTCGAACAGTTGCAGGTGATCGGGCGTCTCCGCCAGCACGTACCGGTGAAGTGGTTTGCAGTGATCGCGCACATACCGTCCGGCAGACGACTTCTCGTCCCAGTCGAGCTTACCGTGGTGGAAGTATTTGGTGCGGGTTTTCCTATTGTCGAGAGAAGAGGAAGGCTCACTAATTTGAGTTTGAGCTGCTCCTACGAAATGATAAAATCTACGCTCTTACCTGGCCATTCGATATGGAATTGTACCTAGTATACGCTCCATCATCGCTAGATGTTCCCTATTGTCGTGGGTTTGAAATAGCGTAATTCCCAGATACAGTTCAAACATTATACAGCTGTGGAAGAAGGCGGAAATTAGCGATCGTTCCCCTCTGCACTGCTTACCAATTACTTACCCTATCGACCAGACGTCGCACGGTTGCGACCAACCCAGCTCCAGGATGACTTCGGGTGCCCGATAGTGACGGGTCGAAACGATCGTACTGTGGTGCTCGTGGTCGAACGTGGCACTGCCGAAATCAATCAACCGGATGTCGGTGCATTTGACGCGGCGGACCTCACGGTTCTGGGTGGGTGGAACAAGTTCGGAGGTTAGAAAAGGAAAACTAGAACTAGACTAGAAATGTTACCTTTCTGCCATTGAACGTCGTCGTGAACTCCGAGTCCACAAACAGGATATTCTCTGGCTTCAGATCGGTGTGGGTGAGTTTGTTTTCGTGCAAAAATTTGACCGCATAGCACAGCTGGTAGGCCATGTGCCGCACGTGATCCATCGGGTAGGGTTCATAGTTGTTTTCTCTCTGTGAATTTGGAGAAATAAAATTAGCATTCGTTTCCCAGTTGAAGAACGATCGATTGAAACTCACCAGAAAATCGAAAACACTGAGACCCAGCATTTCGAACGCGATGCACATGTGGCCATGGTAGTCGAACCAGTCCAGCATTTTGACGCACAAACTGTGGAAGATGAAACATTCAAATTTAAGGAAATTGTCACATTGAACTATTAATCCGAATTACTGTTGGAAAGTTGGATCCTTTTCGGCGATCTTTTCCAGTGCGTTGATCTCCAGCTTCGCTGCTTCCCGGTACTTTTCGACGTTCTTGATCACCTTCAGTGCCATGGTGTGGTCCCTGTGAGAATGGAACGAACAAATTTGCAGATTAATCGTTTTTCGATTGGTAAATTCAACAACAATTCGCGATAGAGTCATAATTCGGAATTAAGCAACAATGGAAACCACAACTGTCAGTAGATTGCGAAAGAGAAATGAGAAGATGATTAACTCCGCTCGACAGCTCCACGAATACCGAACGCATCTGTTCAGGCACAAGTGGTTCTTCCATTCAGCTCGGCGTGGGTGACGCTAACTCGATTAGCATTCAGCGGCAAACGATCGCGATGACGTTTCTAAATCGATTTCCGAACGCAACTTTTGGATGGATCTACTAATACAATAGGTGCCTAAATCGGGTTTCCTCTAAATAGGGTCATTGATTAATAGGATACGTCTCTGATGGTCGGTAGCAGTGAACAAACGACTCGAGGCCCGAAAGAGGAAATTCGATGGGGAAAATATGGAAATGGTGTGAATTATGAGGCTTGAGGCAGCGAACCTGTTCGCATAGTAATCAGTTGGAACGACGATGTGATTGGAGATTCGGAGATCTGTGGCGTAGCATGTGCCAGCGATAGTGGGTAAATATGGGAGAGGTTGTCGAACCGAGTTGAGTTAGAGGCAGAACTAGTTCGTAGGTGTTGCTGTTGAGGGATTTTCGAAAATATGAAAGCTCAATGGATTCGGGACGGTCCAGTTGGGGTCAACGATAGTCTTAATGGGCGAGATCGGAAGTTTCTAAGATCCCAAAATGAGCTGGAGTTGATAGCGTAGTGGATTTGTTCGCGGATTTGGGGTGTTCCGATGGTAGATTTCGCTAAATTTTAACTCGGTTTCAGGTGATATTGAAGATATTTATAAAAGCCAGGTTCGAATAGGGTCGTAAGAAAGAGTTATCCTTCCGAAGGTCTGCAGCATTTCTAACGGACAAGTTCGCAGATTTTTCAAATCGGCAAAAGTGTTTCCCTTCTTCAATTTCCATTTCTCGAGTACTTTTTCAAACAGACCTATCTGATTTTGTAAACAAAGAGGGGAAGTAAGATTCAAACGTAAATTTCTCAAAACTCTCAGCACCCTCACGGAAAATAGCATCACCAACATCATGTTAGGGAAATGCTATTCCTTGTGTTGGTGGCCTTAGTTTGCATGAAAGTGCCATTGGTTTCAAGAATTTAATCTTACTTCCCCTCTTTGTTTACAAAATCAGATACGTCTGTTTGAAAAAGTACTGGAGATTTGTTGCTTAACCCCACACTCGAATGATCACCGCATACTTACATTTCCATATCCTTGACTTTCACCACCCTGCCGAAGGTTCCCTCGCCTAGGGTGGCCAGGATTTTATCTGCTCGTTGGTCGCCGGCGTGCACGTCACATGCAAAGAGAAGAGCAGATGGAAGAAAAGAACAAAGGAAATTCCGAAATTAATGATGGCTAGGTGGCGTTCGCTTAACCTCTCATGTTTTGATTTATGTTTTACGGTGGACACTAAAATCTAAAGAGCTGTGTACATTTTTTCCGAGTTTTTCGAACTTGATCGGTTAGTACGATTTCGATTTTTCGATTTTACTTGCTTCGAGAGATATGTATAGAGAGAAAGAGAGAGAGAGAGTGAAAGAAACAGTAATAGACATAGAGGTGGAATAAAATCGAAACTAAGAATTGTTCTCTCTTTCGTTAAGGGGACAAACGGGGTAAGCTAGAGTTAAGCTCCGAAACGCGACAGTCTGCCGATAATTTGCAATTGCCTTCCGATTCATCCAGCTACGATTCGAAATCTAAATTGAGTTAGTTTTCTGTTCTGAAATATCGATCTTTCGTGGGTGGATTAATTGGTTTGTAAATTTTAACTGAAGTACTTGGGCAGACTGATTGTAACCTGAAATAAAACTTCGCATTGAAAACAAAACCGCGATTTGGGAACACTGGATTGGTGAAAAATCCTCCTGCTGTTGCTAGCAGCAGGGGAACATCACTTCCTTGGAGGTAATCTAATAAGGATGTTTCACCACGTTCCAAAAGTGCTCCGGACTGGTTATCGAAAAAAAAGAGCGCGTTCGCGACCGATAAGGGGCAGTGGGGTAAATTACCAAAAAAAAAATATATGTTAAAGAATTTAAATTAATGCTTCACGAACATCTGTTATGAAGAATGTCGCCAGTGTGGTAAATCAAATGCCCATCAGCATCATCCCTGACGGATGGTTGTTTCTGTGCTCGCCAATCATCATCATCATCATCATCATCATCATCATTGTTATCGTGTTATCGTTATCGTCAATCGCCGTTGACCAGAGGGTAGGAATCATCGTCATCGATTTCAATTTCATCATCATCATCATCATCATCATCATCGTCATCAAGGGTGTTTCGGTATTCGTTTCGGTCATCAAGTGTGATCGATCATCGTCCAGGGCCGGGTTGGCAGATCGTCACGAACATGGTTGTCGTTGTTCGGGGTTTGGCATTCCACGCACACATGCACATTGGGAAACCGGGTCGGATCGTTTCGTTGGGGCGAGAAGAGGCGTTGGGCGACACACACACATAAACCACCAGTGGGGGGGGGGCACACATCATCATCATCATCATCATCATCAAATCATTGTTCATATCGAAGAAGAGACACGAGAAAAATACGGTATCGATTTGCGATAAGATAATTAGTTCGAAAAAATATAAGAAAAAATTTGGTATACAAATATAAATACACTCTATTTGGTTTGTTTGGTTTAGTGATTATCAGGCGGAGCGGTTATCATTTTTTTTTCGTTCGGACAGTTATTCAAATTGGCTGAATTACAGGAAATAATCACTCATTTTATTCAATTCATAGTCGGTTATTTGAATGTCAGTTGGACGTAGAAAACAAGTTCATGCAAGTGCCATCATTGTTTCGGCAAGTTCAAGCGATTATCCCACCCGAAAAAATAAAAACACAAACCAAACACAACGCAACGCGACACTATCGCGAAACTGACCTTCTTGCAAACTGCAGGCATTCTTTGCTTCTCAGCACACACTCAAACTTCAGTCATACACTCACTTTCTGTCGTTATGGAACTAGTTTGCATTTACCTGAGCTGTCACGACCACAGGCAACTGCGATGCATTTTTTTTTCGGCAGTTCTCGGTATGTGTGTATTGATATGTTAGTACATAGCTCGGCGAAATGGCTACTGTCTCGGGTTTGCAAGCAAGTCAAACGGATGGCAACACTTATTTTAAATCGAAGAATGTGCGATGATGCGAATCTGCATGGAACCTATGTTTTATTTTGTTTCACGGTTAGTTTTCTGAGATGGCTGAAAGTATAGGTTAAAATGGTCAAACATAACACGCCCGAATGGAGGAAGCACAAAGATCACGAACACATGCACACAACGGTTAAAATTTTGCCGGTTTGTTGACATATAATATTGTGTAAAAAAGTTATTCGATTTGAAAAAACAGGAGGTCTATTTTTCTAGGTCTTAAATCCGTAATGCTCGAGAATTGGAATCATATTACAAAATTTAAAAGTTTTTAGTTATCGTTCGCTGTTTGTGTTTAATTTGTTTGTTCCTTTACTTAGGAACACTTCGTGAACGTTTAGAAAACTGTTTTCTTAAAAACCCTTTAACATTCGAAGCGATGCAATATTTTATTTTTTACGTATATTTATTACGTATATTTTTCAATATTTTATTTTTTACGTCGTAGAAGTAAAAAATAAAATATTGAAAAAATGTTAACAACAATGCATAGAAGTTCAAGAATTTCTTTCAAATATGCCGCGAATAAATAGGAACTTCTATTGTACTGCCGTTATACATTTATAAATTGGAGCTAAAGTTAAAGAAATTAATTTGCGTCTAGTGAACCCATCCAATATTCATTCATTTTATTTCAATGCTTTGGGTATTTACGTAGAAGTTCAGGAAACCTCACAGTTGCCTTCAAAAACGCGGAGCGAAACAACAAAATTTTCTAACACAAGTTAAGCAATCAAATGACCACGTCAAAATGTACTAAATATTCATTACATAACATATAACGGGAGAAGAGAGGGACCATCAGGGCACCCAAGTGAAACGATTTTGATAGGAAGCATGGGACTACCTCCTTCCCATTGCAACATTTCGCGGAACGAGGGCGGGCTCTTCGACCCCATCTATAAGGTTTATTCTCTCAATCGAGGGCTCGATTCTAGTGCTGTGAGGGTGAACTTGCGTTTGAAGGGGGATTCTCTTCCCTATATTCACGGGTTCCGCGTAAACGCCTCAGGCTTGAAGAGCAACGATTACAATGCGACCGGAACCGTCAACCATGAAATTTATCTGAGCGAGTGCCTACAAAAACGTCTACTGCCTTTCCTGAAGCGACACAATTGTTCCGTTCTATTTTGGCCGGATTTGGCATCTTGCCATTACGGAAAAAAGACCATGGAGTGGTATGCTGCCAACAACGTTCAAGTGGTGCCCAAGGACAAGAACCCTCCCAACACGCCAGAGCTCCGCCCAATCGAACAATATTGGGCCATCGTCAAGCGGAACCTTAAGAAGACTCAAAAAGCTGTTGTGAGCGAGAAACAGTTCAAGGCAAACTGGTGTTCTGCGGCGAATGAAGTGGACAAGGAGACTGTACAAAATCTTATGGCAGGTGTTCAACGAAAGACCCGGCAATTCGCATTAGGTGAATATTTCTCCTGTATTCTGTATTAACTGAACTTTGAAGAATTTGACTTATTTATAAAAACTTTGATCGACTCACACACTTTACTGTATGACCAAATTTTGATCGGAACACCCTTTACCAGCGAAAGGTGAAACTACATTTAAAAAGAAAAGCAATAAAGCTTTATTTCATCTAGTTTCAAGAAGCAAATGTTTTCGTTTTCCATGGTGAAGTTCTAGTGGTAGGAGAAACTACTCGAATGATATCAGTGGCATCTCGTTCGTATGTCGAACCTTTTCTTTGAACAGGTAATCAGTCGTTGCACCAAACTTTAACGGGTCCTCCCTTAGCTCAGTAGGTAAAGGCGCAGCTACAAAGCAACACCATGCTGGAGGTGGCTGGGTTCGATTCCCGGTCTGGCCTAGGAATTTTTTGTTAAGGAAAATTTCTCGACTCCCTGGGCTATGTATGATTGTACTTGCCACACAATCATACTAATGCAAAAATGGTACTTGGCATCGAAAGTTCTCAATTAATAACTGTGGAAGTGCATTTAGAACACTAAGTTGCGAGCAAGCAATATGCTAATTGTGAAAGCAATCAGCTTGAAATGCCAGAAGAAGAAGACCAAACTTTAACATTAAAACATTAAAAAAAAACATTGAAAACATCACCTTCATGCCAAAACGTGTTCGATTTCGTGAGAAAAATATCTAAGCAAAACACTAATTTGCTTGCGTGCCCTTAATTTTAATTTCCACTTTTATAATTCCAGGAAAAAAAACGGTCCATCCGGACGATACGCTTGACTTTTTTCCTGATTGAGGTATACTCTACCAGAGAGAAATTCAAGAATTGGAGAAAACGAAGTAGTTGGAGATAGAAATGAGCATGGACATATTTTTTTCCATAATTGGAATGGTCTCACCAAGTTCTGCTTTTCAAGGAAATTAAAGGTTTTTAGGAAATACCTGCTTTAAACCGATTTTTTTAAGAATATACCTAGACGGGACTTTTCCATCACCTTTATGGGACATTTTTCGAGTTGAGGGGAGGTTCACTATAATACAAAAATGGCCGCCATGATAGCCGATTTGCCTTTGAAGGTAAACATCTAAGGAACAACAACGAATTCACATGCCATACTTTAATGACTTGTATGCTGAAGCGCTGTAATAATTGTAAAGCTCGATTCAAAGTAAATCTGGACGCACGGTTTAATACACCGCCGCGTCCCTGGTGGTTGGATCAAAAAAACGTTTGACAGGCATCTGTTGATGTGTCATTGAAGAAGAAATTGGTGTTTCTTGATTGATCGACGCATCTCGAAATTACGGATCATGGAACTTGAGAAAAGAAAATTAATTGTGCACAAACATCTACAGAATCCTTCGTGGTCTGCCTCAAAAATAGCAAAAGTGTTAAAATTCCCAAAGTCAACGGTGTGTCTTGTAATCAAACGTTTCAAGGATTCTCTGAGTGTGGATAGCGCACAGCGCATCTATCATAAAAGTTGCACTAGTGACAAAGAGCTGAGGAGAGAGGTGTTGAGGTACGCGTAAGGCAACCCAGGTGTCTCCATACGTGATTTGGCAAGGAAATACGATTCCAACTTTTCCACCG
This sequence comes from Aedes koreicus, assembly GCA_024533555.2. Lineage (NCBI taxonomy): Eukaryota > Metazoa > Arthropoda > Insecta > Diptera > Culicidae > Aedes > Aedes koreicus. Next base: position 142,128 of record JAHHFK020001538.1, on the reverse strand, counting down.
TGCGTAACATTCTTTCAAGAGAAGGATATACATCTTTTGGTGCCAGTAAACATCCGAATCGCTCCCTGAAACAAAATTTAGAGGCCAAAAAGCGAGCACGATTACTATACGAACGACGACGAAATTTGATGGCTGTATTTTAATAAATGACGAAACATATGTCAAAATGGATTATAAACAAATCCCCGGACGAAAATTATACCTGAGTTACCAGGGGGGATGTCCCTTCCAGATATAAATTTGTTTTTGCTGATTAGTTTGCTCGGAAACTAAAGATTTGGCAAGGAATCTGCAGTTGTGGCCTTAAAACCAAGGTTTTCATCACATCTCGCACAATGACGTCGAAGGTTGACATTAAAGAGTGTCTGAAGAAGCGGATTTTACCCTTCATTCGGCTGCACAAGACCAACGTTATGTTTAGGCCGGATCTAGCCAGCTGCCACTACTCTGAGGAGGTACTAGAATGGTACGCTGCAAACAATGTTAGTTTCGTCGCCAAAGAGATTAATCCTCCGAATTGCCCTGACTTCAGACCGATCGAAAAATATTGGGCAATCGTCAAGCGAAAACTTCGAGGATGCGGTAAAGAAGTGACAAATGCACAACAAATGCGTTTAATGTGGAATAAGTTCGCCGGTACAGTGTCACCAGCGACTGTGCAGATCATGATGGCATCGATCACAAGTAAAATGCGACAGTTCGTTCGAAACGGTGAAATGTAATAACTTTTATGTTGTTTGAAAGCTGAATAAATACCCCTTTGTTTTACGTTTTGATCAACCGTGTATGTTGTTTTATTCTTGAGTTATTATGACTTCAATGCGTCCAAATTTACTTTGAATCGGGCTTTATTAATGTTTGGTTAATGAAATCATAGTAGTTTCTTAAATTTGTCCCTTCAAACCGATTTGCGTTTGAAGGGACAAATTTAAGAAACTATGGTGGCGGCCATTTTTGTATTATAGTGGCCTTAACCTTAACTAACTCGAAAAATCACGCATAAAGGCGATGAAAAAGTCCCGTCAATGGATATCCTATAAAAAATCGGAATAAAATAGGTATTTCTTAAAAAAGTTAAATTTCGTCGAAAAGTAGAACTTGGTGAGACCATTCCAGTTATGGAACAAAAATTGTACATGCTCATTTATAATTGCAACTATTTCGTTTTCGCTAATTATTGAAATTCTCTGTGCTAGAGTACACTTCAATCAGAAAATAAGTCAACCGTTTCGTCCGGATGGATCGTTCCTTTTCAGGGATTATTATATTGAAAATGGGTTATGCAAATCGGCCATGATGGCGTCCTTTTTTGAGTTGTGGCGACCTTCAGCTTGACAAGAGTGACTCGAATTGGGTGGTAGAGGATTTTGATTCGACAGGGGTATGAAATCTACTTTAGACCGCAAAATGAAATCTAATTTGCAGCACCGCAAAATCATGTCCGATTGAGCCCAAATTTTCCATAGCGACTATTAGTAGTATTAGTACACGACACTGAAGAAGTCTGCACATTGTAGACGAAATACGCGTATCTGTCAAGATAAGCAATAAAAGTAGTTGGAATTAAATGGAAATTACTAATCATTCTTCTTATTTTCTAGTCATAGCGACTAATTTTTTTCATACGAAAAGTATTTTGCACATAACCGGTTTTGTAAAAGCAAAATGATCATTTTCATTAGCATCCTAAGCTATTCTTCTCTGGAATGCCAGAAAAATTGCGTTTGCTTAGCTCTAAGTATGTGTTCTTAAATTCGCCCGATTAGAACATAATTAATTTCGATTTGATTTTGAAAATGTCACTTCACACTGAAAATATCAAGATTTGTCTTATGAAGAAGATTGTAGTAACAGAATAAGTGGTGAAAAAGGCACACTCTTAAAAATAATGAAAATTACATGAGCTGCAATTGACATAAGATTTAAATTTCCTGTCACTTTAATCAAATAATGGTTTAATTTTATGAGCAAATAGACGCAAATCCAGAAATAACGGTTGTCATTAAAAAGAAAATACAATATGATGTGAAATAATGCCTTGTGATGCAATATCACATCAGGAGCTGAAAAATATGTCATGAAAATTTAATTTCATGCATCGAAACACTCACGGCTCATTTGTTTGCATAGAAGTATAGAAGTTTGCAACAATCATGCAATATTGACAACGCACTCTGCAGTATATTTCTCTTTTCCTCCGATGATTGACACAGTTGTGATTGAAGTATTATTTTATCATTACTTCAAAACATTCAATAGTTCAGAAAAGCATATGCTTTATCGTTTTTTTTAAATAAAGTATGATTATTCCTGCATCCATGTTGAGAATAAAAGAAATCTTCGGTGGGGCTTCTATAAAAGGACGCTTGAGTGATTCGGTTCTTTGGTTTACACACACTACCAAAATGTCATATAAATTTCTGTCCCCTGAGACCGACACATGCAAGCGTCCTTTGGCACATAAGAATGAGTTGAAAGAGACGAGAAAGTAAATTCAATCAAACACATCTTTCGTCTATTTGCGTATTTGTCAGTTTCAGGAGACATAATTTTACACGAAATCTCTCTATACGTTCCCCAACTTTTTACAAACATGAATTACGTCACGTGTAAAATTCATGATTTCTTAGTGTGCAGCTCTGAACAAAAACTTTAATCAAATAATTAAATATGCACTACAATAGCTCTCTTTAATTGTACTCATAAGATTTATAAATATAATTTATAATTAATAAAAAATATTAAAATTTATAAACATAAGTGTTGTGACTAAAATTTACGTCATGAGATGTAAAATTGAGTATACAGTTTTTGGTTCATGTAAATTTGAAAGAAGACGTAAATTTAAGTTTTGCTAGCTGCTTCGTTTGGGTGCATATAAAAAGCCTTAATTTTACATGAAATTTTCTAAGTGGGTACATGTCATTTCTCTAGACCATTCTATAGGCGGATGGTTTAGATAGGGGGCAGCTGTGTTTAACGCCATTTGTGTAGCCTCTCATCATGGCCAACTTTGCCTCATCAGATGGATATTCTAGTATTTTATCAGTACAATATTCGTTAAAGTCGGATGTAGACGTTCGTCGACCACCTTCCTAGCTACCTTTTTTCAAACTTCTTGAGGCGAATATTAATTAAGGGAGCTTGTTCTGAGATTTTACCATTGGTGTGCTCTACACACATAGAAATTATTAATTTTACACGAGACATAAATCATCTTTGACAAAAATCATAGAACGTAAACAAAGATTTCATGTAAAATTACGTCTCCTCGTAAAATGTAAAATCATGTAAAATTAGGACACACGCAATTCGATTGAATTTATTTTCTCGTCTCTTTCAACTCAATATTCTGTTCTAAAAGACGCTTGCTTGTGTCGGTCGCATCAAAATTTACATGACTTTTTGGAAGTGTGTAGAGTAAGTCTGCTTTCTGATTTGCAACAGACTTTCGTTAAATGTTCAGCAATTTCGTCACTTTTTGACGTTTGAAATTCCCTTGATAACAACTAAAATAACATACACCCGACATGTTTGACTTACGGCTGTATAAAGCCAATCTACCACAAGTCTCATAATACAACTTTATTGGAATCAAATGCAATTTCAAGCGCATAATGCAACACATCCCATCTCCTCAGCAAACCCCACATTCCATCGAATCAAGGTTCATTGCCACCGACACCGCTCCATTTATCCCACTTGGTATTCATCACCAGCCGGCACTCGCCAGTCGGCAGGAATAACGACATTCCCACCCCATTTCCCATCGCGTCGCTTAATTAGTATGGGAGTTAACTCCACAAAACCGGACTCGCCGAAGCTATCCACACCCTGACCATGCACAATTCCTTCCACAATGGTGTACCTACTACGTGCATTTGTAACACAGAAACCCCCCCATCACTGATATTTGCATTACATCAATTGAACGAATGTGTCAACGATCGCTGGAAAATTGAAGCGAGAACGTGTTATTAGATCAAGCAAAGCAAAAACACACACGAACACACACACACACGCACACGCACGCACAAACAGGGGCAGGCGAGGCAGGGAGATCCTTACAAATGTAGTCAGTGCTTTGGGAATTCGCGACGACCGTGAACTTCGCATCAACAGTTGATGCTGTAGCTGTTGCTGCTGTCTATGACCCGTATGGATGGACAAGATGGATCCCCCGCTGCTACCGTTGTACAAACCGTTTCCGTTGAGATGCGAGGAGACGTTCGACACGGTCAAGGACTTCTGCAGTCCTCCGCCGGATGCACCCCCGCTAGCCAGGATGCTACCGTAATGGTGATACCGGCCACTCCCGCTCGGCTGTAGGTCGAAGCGATGGCTGTTCAACCGCTGGTGGGTGCTCGGGGATTTGATCCGGTGTAGGGCACTGTTTGGCGAACAATCGCTCGCCATCGGGTTCGCCGTAGTGGTTGAACTGTCCTTCGTCTTCGTGCGGTCTTTGGGCTTCTTCTCCTCCAGTGGAGCGTACTTCTGCAGTATACTCTCGATCTGCTTGCGCTTTTGGTTCCGTTCGATTTGCAGTGGGTCGCTGCTAGGGGGCGTGTCGTCATCGTCATCATCACTATCGCTGGAGATCTGATCGGCGTCGAAGTATCCGTGGGCGGTCGTCGAACGCTGCAGGTGCGTGAAGTTACCGCTTCGACGGTTTTCCTTTTTGCGATCTGCCTCCGTGCTGTTCAGCAAACTAGTGTTGGAGGTGCTGGAGTGCTGAAGGAAGTTGAACCCGGTGGTGTCACTTCGTTTGTAGGGTTTGGTTTGACGGCGGGCTTTGACGGCGCTGGCTCCGCTGAGGACGGAACTGCTGTTCAATTCGGAAAGCAGTTCATCCGGATCGTATTTGGATTTGTAGATGTTTTCTTTGCCGGTGGCGGAACTGCTAGTGCTGGGAGCGATGGAGAGAGGTTTTCCATCGTAGTACCCACTGTCTTTGCTGCGGGGTTTTAGGACGTATTTGGACGAATTGCTCAACTCTCGACCGTTGCGCTCGTAGAGGAGGCTGTCGGTGGTGGTAGAGGAGGTGGGTTTGCTGTGGGCTAGATTAAGCTCAGCACGCTTTTTGTAGTAATCCATTTCGAGGGATTCCAGGAACTTGTTCCGATTTCGCTGGGTCGCCAACCGGTAAGGGGTGCGTTCTTTATGGCCTGATGAAGAGGAAAAGGGTTCACTCCGTCCGATGTTTGATGTTGTGGCACTCTTAGCCAGAGCGTTGAAGCCTCGAGAGCCGAAATTGGTTGGAGTACCCTCCGGTTCCAATGTCTTTTCTTTGTCGTCTTTGTCTTTCTCTTTTCGGCGGTGGACCCGATCGAGGATGTCGCAGTACTTGGACTCGAGTCGGGTAATGGTTGAATTGCTAGCTTCTCCTCCCGAGGATGTGGGTTTGCTTCTGCTGGATGGAACTGGAGTTCGTGAAGACGCTACGATGGGGGTTTTATCCTTGTCTTCTGTAGTATCACGCTAGAGGAAGGGGAGTTAGGCGGATCAGTTCAGCAAGCAGTTTAAGTAGAGCAGATAGAGAGATGGCTTACTTTGGGTGACGAATCGAATCGTTTACCGAAGGTGCGGAATAGGGGCTTGTAGTACGAGCTCATAGTACTATTAAAGCTGGAGTACGATGGTCGGTGCACCGAATCACTGGACGACCCGAGACTGCCATAATCGGACGTAACGGTCGATGAACTCTGGCGATCGCGGGCAAATACCGAACTGCTGCACGCGGACGTGCTGAGCTCGTTGAAGCTGTGCAGTGGAGAGGACAAGTTCACGTGTTACCATCGAAGCGATTGTTTTGCTTTCGATGCAATTGAGTGAAAAGAGTGAGGTCAGCTGCGAGGTTCATTGCTGGTCGGCGTCTTTAAATTTTCAATCCCGACGTCGTCGGCCAGACAGGAAGAACATATATTTTCGTAAACAAATGCGAGCCACCGTACTTGCATTTGCATTCGGTGGTGGTTCCGCCAGTAGTAGTTATTATCGTTCGTAATTGTTTGTGTTTGTTCTGATCTTCTGCACTGCGCAAGTAAACAGAGACCACGTTCCAAGAATAGAACAGAATGCACTTGTAAACAAATCAACGCATCGAGCGAGTTCTACGATAGTCGACAAATGTTCACCCGTTGAAATGCTTCACATTGGAAACATTTCAACCGCTGATAATTAATCGAATCGTATGGATTGCCAAGATTCTCGCACACTTCAATTCACTACCACACACTGATTGACGGACACCTCTCGCAGCGGGCAAGAGCTTGATTGATTGTGTAAACTGTGTCACTAGAGTTCGGTGCCAAAATTAGAACTACACTTAGTCGATTTGATCGCACTTATATTCCACACGATCGCGGGAGACGGGGTTATCCAACTTTCAACCAACCATTGATCCCGGTAGGAATCGAACCTCGCAGATAACCTCCTCCTGCCATTCAATCGCTTCGATAAACTCCACAATTCCGCAACTTCACCGTCTAGCTTATCAATCTATTTCTCACTTTACCGATATTGCGATGGTCTCTTGTCGAGCTTCTCGCTGGGATTGCGCCGGAATCGCTGAAGGATACTGTTGCAACTATCGGACAGCAGCTGCGTTACACTGGCCGTATTGCTACGGACGTATCTGCGTCGACTCGTGCCACCCACCGTAGTCGTTGCAGTAAGATCGGACGCCATTGGCACTTCGTACCGCTGGGGGCACCTCCACGACTACCACAATATCGGTACTGTTCGTTCGAGTTGGCCACACAGTAGCACACTTCATAAATCGCGATCGCTGATAGATCGCACGATTGAGGGTTTTTCTTCTTTTATTTATCACAGGATCGAGAGGGCGTCGTGCTGGGGCGGGGGGGTGGTGGAAACAGCTGAGTCCGCACGCGGGTTCGGTGCACGCACTTTTGTATTGTTATTTTCGCTCTTCTATTTTCTACTCAACGTTTGGACGGATCGGGAGTTTTCACTACACACAGAGGAGGCAAGTATAGAACAGATGGTTTGGGCCGTAGTCTCGGTAGCAGTGTTGCGGCGACGGTCGGGAAGAAATATTCTGCGATTAAATTTAAATGTACATTTTCTCAGTCTCGCTCTCGCCGTCTCTACGTAGATCACCCCGTGGGGACCAAGGCGCGAAGCCAATCCAAACAAATCAATCTTCACGGGGCAGGAGGGAACGGGGGACAACAAAGGAGTGAGAACGAAAAAAGTGTCTATGTTTGATGGGAATGAAATGCGGTGCGGGTGGTGCTGCTGGGTTGGGAAAATTGTTTGAGGTTCACACTCTTTTATACTAATGTAGGAAACGAAACAACGATGTGTAATGGGAAGTGTTTTAAGAGGGGTTTTGGGGTTATTATGGCTTCTGTCGAAAACACGAAATTAAACCCGGCGGAATTCAGCACGGACGTATGAATGGTGGCAAGTTGATAAACGATTGCTATCGAATTCTTAGGTTTTTTTACGATCGCAAAAAGTTGGTGACCGGGGTTTGATGAGAAAACAGGTTACCAAGGAACTTCATAATTTTCCCCACCTTTTTACCAAAATTTCGATTGAAAAATGTAGATCAGGCATGACGTCAAAAACCACTTAGACGAAGAGTTTACTAATTCCATTAAGTGAGTAAATTTTGAGACACAGTTCAAAGCCTTTGGAATCTGTCTCTCAACGTTTGTTAAATACTTCCAGCGTTTTCTTAGCGTTTTTCTTTAACTTGAAGTTCTAAATTCCCCTATATAATAATTAATTCAAAGTAGTCTTCGAATTTAATTAAGTGCTGACCCAATTTTGTTAACTCCATAAAGCTCGAATGATTTTGATTCACACCAAATGTTTCCTATTCACCTGCAAGATGAATGTTTGAGGTATATTTTTAGGATGTATTATAAAACCACTGAAAAAGCACAAAGGATTTGAAGAACATTTCAAAATAATGTGTTTTGATTCCATGAAAAATATCCATGGTTTTTTTTTCAGTGTATATATTTTTTTTTTTATATTTTTTATTGATCCCCTACAACTTATTCTTAGACGCAATTTCAACACCACCGGAATTAGAGATGTTAAGAATAATTTATGTCCATAAACATACCCTCTGTACCCTTTTCAAAAGTTAGTCTTATATCACAAGGAACTCTAGACCGGTAAAAATATATTTTACTTCCCAAACCAAAGAAATGTGCAAAGTTTAATCCAAATCGAAATTGAAAATTTAGAAATAAAAACTCATTTTCGATTTTAGGAAAAATTCACATGATATTTTTCTCAGTGCATACTTCAGCCCATCCTTAAAAAGTGGTTCAGGCTAAAGTGTCAACGAAACAAATGCTTGACATCATTTGACATCAAAAATTATCGTTACACATGTAGAAAAATGTAAAATGTCCTATTTACAAAATATTACCAACACCAACCGAATTTGTTTTTAAAATAAGTCAAAAACTATTTAACTTTGGAAGTTTTAGTCTACAAGCCTTTTAAATGAAAATAATTTAAAAAAAAATCATATTCTATTGCTAACAGTGACGGACAATACAATAAGACCAAAGCCTGATTTTCATACAAAATGGTCTTGTTAGGGGGCTTGCCTTTCATTTTCTCGAGAACCAATTGAGCTGAAATTTCGGCTGTGGTCCAGAAGTAGCCTAAATTCTCATCTGCATTTAATCCATCGTTTTTCATTCACCACTTTAAAAGTTACAGACACCGCATACGACAAAACAATAAGACCACTTTTTGATTTCCATAAAGGATGCTCGAATTTGAGGATCTGAATTTTGATTTTTGATGCACGGGTCATTTTAATATAAGTATACTATAGATTGTAATTCACACTCATCAACATGGCCACAACTATGGATATCAAAAGGAGGTCTTATTGTTTTGCCGTAGGTGGTGTCTGTAGTTTCTGAAGTGGTGAATGAAAAATTATGAATTTATTAAAGATGAAAATTCAGGTTATTTCTAGGCTATTGCCAAAATTTCAGTTCTATTACTTCACGGGAAAGTGAAAGACAAGCCTCCAAACATGACCATTTTGTATGAAAATCGGGCTTTGGTCTTATTGTATTGTCCGTCACTGTATATGCGCCTTGTGATACGAGAACATAGTTTTTTTTTTAAATTATGTAAACAAATATTTTTGGAAAACTTATTCATTTGTAGGTTACTCCTTCAAAGAGGTTCTCTTTGTTTTTTTTTTTTACTTCACAATTGTTCAGACGAAAAATGATTTTTTTTTATTTCGTGAAAATGTTTAGTGTATATTTTTTAAAGAAAGTTCTATTGATTCTCTACACCTTCTTTTTAGACACAATTTCAACACATTCGGCGGATTTTGAGCTATCAGGTTTAGAATAATTTATGTCCAAAAACACCTACACCTGTTTCAAAAGTTAGTCTAATGTCACTAGGATCCCAGACCGGTGAAAAATATATTGTTTCCTAAGCCAAATAAATGTGCAAAGTTTCATCCAAATCAAAATTGAAAATTAAGAAATTAAAGTTCATTATCAATTTTGGGCAAAATTCACATGATTTTTCTTCTCAGTGCATATTTCAGCCCATCCTTAAAGTGGTTCACGCTGAAGTGTCAAAGAAAAAAAAAAGATGTTTGAAACCTTACGTTCATTTTGAAAAAAAAAAAAAAAAATCGTTACACATGATGAGTCAGGATTAGCTTATGAAAATTTCGTTTTTAAAAGATGTAATCAACATTACCGAATTTGTTTTTAAAACATCTTAAAAACTATTGAACTTAAGAAGTGTCATTTACAAGCATTTTGATGAGAAAAATTAAAAAAAAATCCATGCCATTGCTGAAATGTGCCTAATCATACGAATACACAATGTTTTGCAATCTATAAAAAAAATCTCTGTAAACCTTTTTGAAATTTTTCCAGGATTTTTTTTTTTGCTATCTTATTACTTCACAATTGTTCAGACGAAAAATGAAAAGAACCGTTCCTTTGAAGGATTGCTTATTCAGATAATTTGTTTGATTTTTTTTTATTTCATGAAAAATTAACCAGATTTTATTCTCAGTGTATATATTATTTTTTAAATAGTTTTATTGATTCTCTAACACATCTTCCTATACGCGATTTAAACACAATCAGCGAATTTTGAGCTATCATGTTTTCATGTATGTACCTTTACCTTTTTCAAAAGGAAAGTCTAACATCACTAGGATCTTCAGACCGGTGAAAAATATATTGTTTCCTAAGCTGGATAAATGTGCAATCCAAATCAAAATTGAAAATTAGGAAAATAATCTTTTTCCTTCAATTTTTTCTTTTTCTCCCACCACCCAAACCCCCCAAAAAAAAAAAAAAACTCCACTAAAAAAAAAAATACCCCCCCACGCCATTATAATACCTTAAAAAATAATAAACATTACTCTCCACCCCATTTTTTTCCCTATTTTTTATAAATAGTTTTATTGATTCTCTCCACCCATCTCCCTACACGCGTTACACAGGGGCGGCTTTTCCCCCACCCATTTTTTTTTTTCCTTTTGCGTTGCGCCCAAAATAAAAAAAATTTTAAAATTTTTATAAATCTAAAAATTTTCCCCCAAAAACCACCCCACCCAAAAGTACACTCCCCCACCCAAACAAAATTTTCCCCAGTTTCCCCCCGTAGTTTTTCGATCTCTTGAATCTGATTTAGATGTGTCGCACCCAGAGCTTTAAAATCTCACATTCAAATCTCAAAATGCGCCCTGACTGAGACAATATATTTTTCATCACATACTGCCTCTAGCGAACATGAAGTAAACACAAATTTGCCTACATGAATCTGTAGTGCAAGGTGAATCATCTGGTTTTTTGCTGCTTTACTTTCATCATTCATTCGTTCCAGAAAGCAGTGAATGTAAATAAGCGCAACCAACTCATTCAATTTCAACGTTCTACCGTGAAGAAGAAAGAACAGTCCTTCATTTGAAGAATCGATGAAGTGACAAAACCAACGTATTTTGCTTGCACGTATTTGCAGCAACTTCTTGAATCGATCCTGCAACTTGCCTTTTCCCGATCTCGAACCACAAACTCTGTAGCGATTTCGGCCATAGATCGTTTGCTACAGCTTCGTCTTTTGGATTTCCTTGTCTTCTGCCATGTTCGGGTATAATTGAAAAAAAAAAAAAGTCCTGCAGCAGACAAATTCACTCACGAACGCGAAAATGAATGACAGAACATTCAGTCAAGCAATCAAAACTTCTTGACGCTTGAATAGCCAGATCAGTGCTTTGCTGTGGTGTGAATGAGTTGTGTAGAACACAGGGACAATGGAATGACTGAACACGGCAAAACAAGTCGACAAGCATGTGTTGTTTGACTGATAGAACGAAATGAAGATAGAGAAAATAGTGCTCACTGAATATTTTTTTTACTCGTCGTTCACGACGGCAGTCAATTTTTTCGAGCTCTGCCCCCCAAAACACATGAAATTTTAACACGATATTTAACATATATGTCCAAAAAAAAAAACCAAATTTAAAAAAAAATACTATAACCCAACAAACTCCCAAAATAAAAAAAAAAATACATCCCCCCAAACAAAAACCACCCCCCCCCCCCCAAAAAAATAATTTTTAATCCCCCTTTTTTTTTTTTTGTAGACGAATTCGTTTATTACGGCTCATTGGTGACCCCCGATAACGACACCAGCAGAGAAATACAAAGGCGCATTATGGCTGGCAATCGTGCCTACTTTGGACCCCGAAGGACGCTAAGATCGAACAAAGTTTGCCGAACCACAAAGTTGACCATCTACAAGACATTAATTAGACCGGTAGTTCTCTACGGCCACGAAACATGGACATTGCTAGTGGAGGACCAACGCGCCCTTGGAGTCTTTGAACGGAAGGTGCTGCGTACGATCTACGGTGGAGTGCAGATGGAAGACGGAACGTGGAGGAGGCGAATGAACCACGAATTGCATCAGTTGCTGGGAGAACCTCCCATCGTACACATCCCAAAAATCGGTCGACTACGATGGGCTGGGCATGTCGTAAGAATGTCGGACGACAGCCCTGTGAAAATGGTTCTCGAAAACGAACCAACAGGTACAAGAAGAAGAGGCGCGCAACGAGCAAGGTGGATTGATCAAGTAGAAGGTGACCTGCGGACCCTCCGCAGACAGCGAGGCTGTCATGGACCGATTACAATGGAAACAACTTCTGTGTACAGCAGAGGCCACACCGGCCTTAGTCTGATTGGTAAGGTAAGGTATGTTTTTTTTGTATGGACCTTCAAAAACTTTTGTATGGATTGTCATATTTTCCCAAACCCCTCAACTGCGTTACATAACTAATGAACCTTCCCATAACAAAAAAATTCTAGCGTAGCATTTAAAGTGTTTATCCTCGTTGACCGATTCTCTTCAGTGAATAACGCGGTTACAAAAGCATTTTTCAGAATTTATGATTTAATGTTCATCTAACCACGTCTCCAACCGATCTAAGCTGTAAGCAGAGCCACAAAATCTATTGTTTAGTCGTGATAATCGATGAAGAGAATCGATCAACGAACATAGGCCCTTCTAAAATGAGCAAAATTTCATCCAAATCGAAGATGGCCGTGTCTATTTTTAAAATGTTTTTGTCAGATTTTTCCTCTATGTATTGACAGCTCATATTAAAATCCCCAAATAAACTGGTGAAATAGTCTCCATTTCGACTTTGGGACACGGCTTCGAAATAAACATTTATAAGAATGAAATACTATCCGAAACAGTGTTAAACCCTTTGACATCGATCATTTAAATGTATGTTGTACAATGCCATTATTTCTCAAATGAGTTATTTAATTCGTTATTACTTTTTTTGAAAAAGAATACATTGCCCAGATGACAGTTATACATGATTATCAACAACTAATGAAATTTGAAATTCCCACCAAAATAAATCAAGTTACATTGCAAAACGAGAAGTATTTCAGCTGCACATCATGTCACGCGTTACAAATTGTTCAAAATAGTCCACTGTTCATATCAACGTAACTAAAATGGGGACGTTCTTTCCACCGCCTAAACCGACAGCTGTCGACGATAGTGGTGGCTAAACCAGATTTCCAGTATGGAGATTACCAGAAAGATTTCATCCTTCTAACACAGCAGGTTCTTGAGATATAGAAGTTCAAACCCAAGCAACACAAAACTGACAAAATTAGTTGCAGTGACTTGATTGAGACTTAATTGAGTTATATTCAAGTAATTTCAACTGATTTGCAACAAGTGCGCTGCTAGGGAAAGTTTTCTTTGCTCACTTGCACCACCTGTTGGATAAATTACGAATCAAACTGGACATTATCAGATAGCCATTGATTATCCTCAGAACTTTCCCGAAGATTCAGGTTTTGAAGATATAGAAGTTCAAAAAATGGTTCGCTCTTGTTGAACTCTAACTGTTTGTTGTAGTTTCGTATTTACGTGACTTTCAGCCTGAGTCTGGTTTGTCACGCCAGGGAGACGACCTGGACCCTACATATCGAACCCATCAACACAAGAGCCGGAACCAACGGCTTACTTCAGAGATTTTTCGTCTCAGAAAGTTACAATTGCTACCGAACCGACTGGAGCGAGAGGCAACCACGCTTACCACTACGCTACCAGCGCGGTCTGCTTGGATTCCAAATCAAACTGCTCATTTTCAGGAAGCTTTTGATCGATCACAAGAACTCTCCCGAAGATTCCATGCTTATAGCAACTGCTTACTCACTAGCACCACCTGATGGTGGTTGAATTCCGAAACTGTATGCTACAAAGTTGTCCTTGATTTTCGACGGTTTAATTCTTCTAGTTAATCAGATTCGTAAGTTACAGGAGTGCCAAGATTGCATTTTTTCAGAATATTGAATTCTTCTACCTTGTTAGGTTTTTGGAGTTCAGAAACTCAAAAATAAATGCCTGTTTCTTAGCACAAACAAGTGATTAAATTCTAAATCAAACTGGACATTTCCAAGAAGCCCTTGAATGATGACAAGAACATTCCCGTAAAATCCATTTTTCCAAGTAATCGGGCTCTTGGGATATGTATATGTGTATGGTAGTCACCATGCCTTCATGATCGTGTCTTGGATCTTAATAGCAAGATCAAATTGAGCCACCGATCTGAATTCACAATATCGCTGTATGAAGGGCCAATCCATGGGAAATTAAGAATCTCCTTCCTGTAAATCAGACTCCCAGACTCCAAAGAGTCTGATATGTAACATGAAAAAAGGTTGCGCCTTATCATATCCTAGAAGCTGTATACCAAATCAAACTGGACACCATAAGGTTGCCCTTAATCGTTAGAATAGCTTTTCAAAGATTCCATCCGTATTTCCCATCTGGTTCTTGGGATAACAGTTCTAAATATTGCTTGCTCACTAGCACCCGCTAGTGATTTGGCATGGGTTCCAGGGCGCTGTTCGTGATGGTCATAATTGTCCTAAAAACCTTGTTAACATCCAAGTCACATTCGCAGAGATCGTTACTTACATTTTTATGCAAAATGTGGCTGAATTGCGCCTTAAATAGTGAAATGCCGAATGAATATGTTGGACCATGGCCATATTTCAGTACCCAAAAACAACCCAGAATAACTCCGGAATAAAGTGGTCCATACTCATTCATGAACCAGTATTCTAAACTAGATGAGTTTTCAATAAGTCCTGTAGTTTTTGTCCAGATCCATCCAAAAAAAAAGTACACACTGAGAAATAAAAACTACAAGGTACAGCCATATTGGGCTGTTCGAAATGATGACTTAAGACTACGCTACTAAGGCCTGTACTCGAAAAAAATGCACCATTTTTATCCGTGTGTAACTTTTTTGTCCGTGGGTAAAAATTGATGAAAATCTGGGTATAACTAGTTTGGAGTGAATTGTTTACATGTGCAAAATTCATAACAATCGGTTCAGTGGTTATTGAGATGTCATCGAAACAAGAAGAAAATCGCCGGAGAATTTTGCGCGCCGTCATGGAAAATCCGATTGCGACCATGAGATGGATCGGAAGACAACTGGGAATCACCCATACAACTGTGTCTCGGGTGGTAAAATCGTTTAAGGAGTCCCAGACGACCGAGCGGCGGGCTGGAAGTGGAAGAAAGTCGAAGACAGCTGACCCTGTGAAGGCCCGGAAGGTGTTGGATTATTTCAAGTGTAATCCGAACCGTTCGATTCGCGACGCGGCTCTGAAGGCAAAGTGTTCCGCCTGGTTCGTTCAGCAAACCATGAAACGAGCTGGGCTTCGTGTATTCAAGGTCCGCAAGGCACCGAAACGGCGTGATCAACAAAACACGGCGGCCAAATCCCGCGCAAGGAAGCTGTATCGAGAGTGGTTAACGAAACCGATGTGTGTGGTTATGGATGACGAAACCTACATCAAGGCAGACGCAAAGCAGATACCGGGGCTGGAGTTCATTCGTTGCCAAATCACGGTTTGATGTTCCGGAAGACATAAAAAAGAAGAAAGTGGACATATTCGCCAAAAAATACTTGCTCTGGCAGGCCATATGCCAATGCGGTAAATTGAGTAAACCGTACATCACAACAGGTACCACAACAGCAAAAAAAAGAGATAAAGACCGCACAAATGCAACACATCAATTTGCTATCACTAATATGTTTTTAACCAATCTGAGTGCAATTCGTAGCTCGCACACACTTGCACGGCTTCGTTTATTTCATAGCACGCTTTGTGGACCAACATGGGCAAAATTGTAATTTACGTTTTTCTCAAGATATTATTGCAAAAATTTCAATTTATCGGTAGTGCATTTTTAGCCACCTTTTCAACTTTTTTGGTATAAGTACAACTGTTTGAAGATTATTATTAGCTGCTCGTACAAATTCATATTCTAAGGTCTGTATCCACATTAATCCGGACACCTTCAAATCATTGTAACTTTTGAAATATTGCACGTAGGAATGAAAAATTTCACTGTCGTATAGCTGAGAGTCTATGATGAAAAAGATTATGATTGATGTTCACATTTCATGTTTAGTATTCAAGATGGCGACGAAAGAAAAACAAGTGCGCGAGCGAATTTTGTACGGTCGTACGGCAAATCCTGACTGGTCAATACGGGACCTTGCAAAAACATTGGATTTGCCTAAATCCACTGTTCACGATGTGCTCAAATCATTTTCGGAACGTTTGACGGTGGAGGAGGAAACCGAGAAGTGACAAAAGCATTGGACGCGCTGATCCTGTCATGGACCGAAAGGTGAAAAGGATATTAACGAAAAACCCAAATCTCTCCATTCGAACGGTGGCTCGTAAAATAGGGATGTCGCCTGGTTTTGTCCTAAAATCAAAACAACGTTTGAGACTTAATTCGTATAAAGTAAAAATAGTTCCAAATCGTAACGACAAACAGAACTTGGCAGCAAAATCACGGGCTCGACGTTTGTACTGCGAATATTTGACGAAGTTTTCATGCGTTGTTATGGACGATGAAACTTATGTCCTGGAGGATTTCAAGCAGCTTCCAGGGCTGGCTTTTTATTCTGCTATGGCCAGAAATGCTACAGCTGAGCATTTCAGAACGAAGAAGGCATCGAAATTTCCCAAAAAATACCTTGGTGTGGCAAGCAATTTGCACGTGTGGCAAAAAGAGTACAATCAAAAAGGAGATCTATCAGAAAGAGTGTCTGCAGAACCGATTGCTACCCTTCATCAAAAGTCACAAAGAAAAACCTTTGTTCTGGCCCGATTTGGCATCATGCCACTATGCTAAAACTGTGATGGAGTGGTACCAAGCAAATCAAGTGAACATTGTACCAAAAACCTCAAACCCGCCAAATTGCCCAGAGCTACGACCAATCGAGAGATATTGGGCTCTGATGAAGCGGAAGCTTTCTGGAAAGAAGCAAGGAATCAAAGACATCAAACACTTCCAGCAAATTTGGACAAAGACGGCTTCTACGATTTCTGAAGAGTCTGTACAAACCCCTTATGGACGGAGTTAAGCGCAAAGTTCGAAAATTTTATGCAAATACCGAATAACTATGTTTTGTCTTCACGAATTGTTAAAACACATCCCATGAATCTGAAATAAACAACTACGACGGAAATATAATGCGAAATTTATGTTTTATTCATGTTTTGAGGTGTCCGGATTATTGCGGAGACAGACCTTAATGAACTCGAGTTTTACAACGCCCAAAAATTTCCGATTTGAAATCTGATGTGCGGACTACCAATGTCACTCGTACATAACCGTTTGGACAAAAATTAGAGAATCACTTTACACTCTCGCGAATTGAAATATCGTAGGAGTCGTATTTACAATAAGCTTTTGGGCACTTATTATGAATTCTCGAATACTTTTTCAAACAGACGTATTTGATTTTTTGTAAACAAAGATGGGAAGTAAGATTCAATCGTTAAATTCTTGAAACCCTTTGAACTTTCATGCAAACTAGGGCCACCAACAAAAGAAATAACATTTTCCGAACATGATGGTGATGCTACTTTCCGTGATGGTGCTGAGAGCTTTGAGAAATTTACGTTTGAATCTTACTTCCGCTCTTTGTTTACAAAATCAGATACATCTGTTAGAAAAAGTACTCGAGAATTACTCGAGAGTTTGTCACGTCCCTCACCATATTTTAAAACTTCCGATAAAAAGCTCCATCAAGAAGCCATCCGAGTATGAATTTAAATCATGAATTTAAACATCAGCACTAGTAAATAGCAAAAAAAAAGGAAGGAAGTTGATGTGTCCCAGCAGCTTACAGAAGGCCTTTGGGCAATTATTCACTGCCGTCACACACGGCGTAGCATCCAACTCAAACCTGCTTTATAGAATATAGAACCGCTACCATGTAGTTAACAAGTTCAGTTTCGCCCCACGATCAAAACATCTCGGGACGGCCGAAAAACCAGTTTCCATCCCCTCGGTGCGCGGAAGGTCGAAGGTCAACAAGAGCATCGACACTACTGAACTACCTTACGCAGGTAGGTTCCGTTCCGGCAGCGCTGAAGAAGCAAAAATTCGAACCACATCCTGACTGAACCAACAAACAACGAAACACAGGGCAGAGGAGGAGAGAAAAAATAAAGCATAACCTCACGTTCCTTCTACCATACCAACCTGACTGGCTGACTGAGGCTGGCGGAACCTGCCGATTCCGCGGAATGATTTGGCGCGTGCATGTACGATGTACATATCTAAAGTTCATCACACCTTTTCCAAATATGTTTATTACCGGGGTGGTAGCGGCGAGCAGTACATGAGCAGGAAGCTACCAGCAAAACAACCCGATCGAAATTCCCTGCAGCTAAAATGCGAACGACCATGTGAGGGAAAAGTTGCATTGGGCCATGAAAATGCGTGCCGCCGCCGTGGAGTGGTGCAAAATATTGATGTTATTGTCACTTGGATGCGTGTTTTGTTTTCGAGTGTCCGAATCACAACAAAAGCGTTGGTAGCGCCGCTTGGTAGCACTGAGGATGACAGTGGTGAATCGAAGCAGGCTCTCAAACAGCGTCAAACATCAAATGATGTTTGACGCGTTTGGCGGACTGAAAGATTGATATGAATGTTTGTTTTTCCTTTCGCTCTCGTTTCAGCTCTCAAGTGCGTCAACCAGAACCAGAAAGGAGTGGATTTGCTCGTAAAGCGTGTTCGGAAAGCTAATTTTAACACTCGTGGAAAGTGCATGGTGGAGTTTAAGCAGAAGAAGGCGGTAGAAGTGCTGGAGCGGGGGCTGGATCGCACACCTGTCCGCGCAGTGCTGCTACGGCAAGGGAGTACTTTGATTTAGCAACAAATACGAGGGATTCGACTTATGCAAAACCGGAACTCATCGATTGCAAGGTATGTCTTGGAACAGTTAACTACCGAATCTGTCAATCTGTCAATGTCAATGTCACCCTAGAGAGAATGCGAGAGGCTCGCTTTAACCTCAATCGGGACGGTATAAATAAGAATCCAGATTTAGCTTTCCACTTTGCTCTCGCAAACAAGGCAAAGTTGCACGATTAGGTGCGAGAGGAAGTGGCAGAATGCTTTCGGGCGGACGGATACTTGAAATATTCGAGTGTTACGCACGGTACCCCTTTCGTTGTCGAACTAAAGTGGCAATGGGTTAGGCTCGCAAGTATTTTCGAAAACCAAACATTCCAAGGTCAATGCCATGGCGACGACGACGACGACGATGATCGGGTGTGCATCGTCCTAGAGCGAATACTGCAGCACTACTTCCCGCTTGCTAGGGGAAAAACAAACAAAAGTTTCCCCAGCTTCGATAGTTTGTTGTGCATCGTTGTACATACAACATTTCGGAAGTAGGTGGAAATGTTCTAGATCGTTTTTTTTTTTGGTAGGCTTCGTCGCCCCACGAACGACCGCAACGTCGACTCAGGGGGAAAATTCGTTATGTCACTCACGCCGCGCGCACGTAGGTTTTATTTTTAATTCGCAATTCGCTAAACCTGCAAGAAGAGACAAACTGCTACTGCTGCTGAAGTCTTGAGAAATACACACCAGAGATAGACGGCAAGTGGAGGAGTGAAAATGAGATGATGTTCTCTTTTTTTTTGAAGAGGTGATCGCTGAGTGGGTGACCCCGTGAAGTTGAAAAATTGATTCCGGCTTCGGGATTTGGCGTAGGTCTACTACGCAGATAATCCCGATTCCACAATGTCTAGCAGACGTACGTCACCGATGGTCAACTGCATCTGTCACAACCGCCGACCGAGATGTGCTCATACATTCACTTTTCCTCCACCAGATGGTGCGCGCGCGCGGTCTGTACACTGAAACAGTAGTTGCACTATAAGCTCACGCTCTTGGGGTTTGAAGGGCGCTAAGCTCTATTCGATATATTTTTCTTCTTTTCCATACACTTAAGATTCTATATCACAGCGCTAGTTAACAACAGCACAGATTTGACTAGATTTGACGGGGTTCGGAGTGCCGATTCGGGTTCCGCGGGTGTTTGTTATGGAGCGCGGTCGAATTTCCGCGGAGGATCCCCCGTTCCAATATTCAAATTTATACAAAAAAAAAAAAAGATCAATCACAAAATTAATCGGGGCACACAGGCACCAGGCCGACCGCGGCGTACAACCGAGAATGCCGAAACGCAACTATTTATAAATTGGGAGTGAAAATTTTTGAAAGCTACGTAGAGGAAAAATATTGAAACCTTCCTATGCGAGGTGAGATGGTACGTGTGAGATAGGTCACCCACCTATACCGATGCCGGTGCCTGGTGAGCGAGCTGGTGCTCCTTCCAAGTGCTACTAGTGCAGCAGTAGATGCACACGGGAAAAAAAAAAAGGTGACGCCTGTCTTGGTGTGCGGCTTGCGCACAAATCTCGCGCAAGCGCGAATCCTGCCCGCGACCACCATCATCAGCTGTACCATACGGATCCCCGTCCGCCCGTTCCGAAGAGTTCAAAGAGGAACTAGCTAAGTACACACTGTTGGTATGACATTTAACAGGACGTCAGAGAGCGCTAGGAAAGTGGGAGAGCAGTGCCCGGCCTAAAAATATCCGAGATACTATTGGAGCGCCCCCATCTGGTCTGTTTACGCACACACTTTTTCCCCATGACAGATGTAGAACAAAATCAAAACAATCATACGGCGATTCTACGCGGTTGGTCTACTCCGTGGATGGTTCAACTATTGACCGCTTGATGGTGCTGTTGATGGCGGTATAGTTAATAGAGACATTACTGCTCGGCACAGCCTACTAACCTATAAAGTGTAAAGAGCGGGTGCTTGAAATTGTTATTACTTGCTGCTGCCGACAGACAACGGCAGGCATGTCTGTTTACATTCCTTCGAACAAGGCTTCAATCGGACGGATTTTGCAAACACGGATTGAACGGTGGAAAAAAAAAATGCGAATCCGGATTAGATAATGCTGCACTCCACCGCGTCCATTTATTTATCTACTTATAGTATGGTGGGGTAATTTGCGTTAAAATGTTATTCGTAGAAGAGACACAGGCTAAAGGAGCAACAACAACAGTGGAAAACGGAGAAACGGCGCATGTATGGAAAATAATTAGCTTGCGTTTCCTTTTTCACTGCTCGTGCGGTGCTGGTTGTTGTTGTTGTTGTTGTTGATGATCATGATGCTGCTCGCTACAAGCTATACTTAAATAAAATGTAACCATGTTCTCATTCGGCGTGAACTTTTACTACGGTCCATACTGGAGACACGGGTATTGGGAAAGATAACTTATCTCGGGTAACTTTTGAAATAGCCTTGAGAAACGAATGCAATCTAATCGAGCTAATCGATACAAACGATTGCTTTTCTATGAATAAAAGCTTATTTTGAACGCAAATCACATATAATCAAACTGACTTTATAGATTTCAGAGCCAATAAAGAGAGCGTGGGTTAGGCGCTTTGAATTTGACTAACTTACGTTCTCTTACTGGGAATTGCCACCTGCCCTAATCTTCCATATTCACTTCCTAGTAAGTAAAATTATGGCTTTCTTAGTCCGAATCAGTACAGCATTATAATTATCGTTTGGAAAAAATCAAACATAAAAAATTAAGCCTGAAAAAATTATTACCTACCAAGAATAAAGGCTGTACTCGAAAAAAATGAGACACAATGATAAGCTTATAACTTTTTAGCGTGTAGGTAAAAATAGATGAAATATTGACTGAAACTAGCTAAGAGTGTACGTTTTTCGTTTTTTACGTTGGCAAAATTTCATCCCAATCAGTCAAATTGTTATCGAGAAGGCATGGGAACATCCGCCAAAAAATTATCTGCGCCGCCGAGGAAAATCCAAATACGTCCCACAGATGGATCGGGAAACACCCGGAATTCCACCATTCTATCACAATGACCAGGATGATGACGTCATTCAAGGAGACCCAGCCGAAACAGCGTCGATCAGGCAGCGGCAGAAAACCGAACACAGCTGATCCGGTGAAGGCAAGGATGGTGTTGAATCTGTTCAAGCGTCGACCGAACCTATCGATCCGCGATGTGGCGCTGAAGGTTTGTCGATGAAAAAACGATGAAACCTACCGGCCTCCACGTCTACAAGATCAGGAAGGCACCAAACCGGAACGACAAACAAAACACGGTAGCCAAACCCGTGTGTTGACATATTAACATTTTTTTTACATATGTTTATTTATTTACATCAATATTTGTAAGTTCACCTATTT
Source organism: Aedes koreicus (assembly GCA_024533555.2). NCBI lineage: Eukaryota > Metazoa > Arthropoda > Insecta > Diptera > Culicidae > Aedes > Aedes koreicus. The sequence continues at coordinate 119,965 of JAHHFK020001538.1, read as the reverse complement.
ACATTTATGTATTTACCTTAGCATATTTAAATATGAAAATATACAAATGCAAATAGCTGAATGTAAATAAATCAAGATAAATAACTGAATGTAAATAAATAAACATAATTAAAAAATGTTAATATGTCAACACAGACAAATAGACATAACTCGTGGAGTTTCTTCAAAGATTACGCTTTAAACGGCCAATTCAAATGTTTCTTAGTTGGTAGTATCGCCAAAGATGGTGCACATAGTTGATTCCCTTACGTCTGACGTTAGCACACTACCCCCATCTGTTCAGCTTTATCACCCATCACAGTGTGCTCAACAGATGGCGCAGGTGTGTTACTGACGATGATTTGTAGTGCGAAATTTTCACTGTGTTATGTCTGTTTGTTTGGGATATAAATGGTAATAAATAAATGGAGATGGGTTAACTTAAAAACATGAACATTTTCATAAAAATCTCACGTTGTTAGACAATTTGATGGTAATTGTTGATGCTGCTGGTCGAAAGTTATGTAGAAAAAATGCAAAACTACCAATTTTAAAATGAGTTTTACTCCACAACTGGACAAAAGGGGACAAACGATTTAGCATAGGTCTTGTAGATGAAAGTTTTTACTTTCAGTTTACGTGTATTGTGTTTGCAAATATTTGCAAATAAAAGAGTAAGATATCTTGAAAAAAATTTGTTGTTACCCTTCCACTTCTACAACTTTTTTTATACACTAGCTATCAACCATCTTGTATCTGCAAAATGTGCGTTCTTTTATGCCCTAAAAGTCATCTAAACAAATTTTTCAAATTCAAATGGAAAAAAAAAATTTAGCAAAAAAACTGTTTTTTTTTTCAAGTCCCACCCTAAGGAAAGTTAGAAAAACTGTTATAAAACGATACGTAGATGAGATAGAAGTTAAGTTTCTCCAGCAAAGTTTCATTAAATTAAATTACCTACAATTTTGTAGGAGCAAAAGCTCCTCTAAATCATAAGAATAAAAAGTTAGGATTTTTATTATGAACATTAGAGGACCACCCTAGTCACCACTCAAACCAAAAGATAGATCTTATTTTTAAGAAAAAATCTTCCAAAGACATCATATGTCTAAAGCCAATGGTTTTCGAGTTATAGATTTTTGTCGCGAAATTTGGCTATTCGTACCATAGTGCCGCGCCAGGATGCTGTACCGAGAGTGGCTGACGAAACCGAGGTGCGTCGTGATGGACGACGAGACTTAGATCAAGGCGGACACAAAGCAATTGGCGGGGCAGGAGTTTTGCGTTGCCATATCACGCTTGGCCGTTCCTGAGGAGATAAAAAAAAGACACATTCTGGACGAATTCGTCAAAACGTTCTTGGTTCCATCTATGCCAGCCATACATCACGACGGGTACCATTAATGGGCAAATCTACCGAGACGAGCGCCTCCAGAATCGCCTGCAGCCCTTCTTGCGGTCTCACGCAGGCGAGACGGTACTTTGGCCGGATTTGGCATCCTTTTCTCGCACGGATGAGGTTTTTTTTTTTATTCCTTGTCGGGTATTTTCATCACTGCGACCATTTTTTAGATCTATTGTGATATATCCCCCTTTTTTTAGCTCTGTCCAGGTGACGTACCACTATTGTTAGGAGTGGTTGTCAACGCTTGACTTAGAGCATTATCCCAGCACGGCATTACACTTCGAATGAATTGCACTACCGTACTGGGATTTATGTATTGTATTTTTCACTGGTCTAGAGACCCATGCGACGCAAGACAAACTTTTGAATAGGACATATGTGTGTTTTGAACATTTTTTTTTTCTTTAAAATTTCATTGCTTATCTACCAATTGTGATGAAATTGCATCTTAGAAAAAGTTGCAGATGATAAAACAAATTTTAAAAAATATACACTGAACATTTCAAAATATACACTGAACAAATCATTTCAATTTTTCATTATAGTAGCGAAACCTGTCCATGGCACGATTATTTTTTTTGGAAAATTTAGTATTAAGAAGAAAACAAACAAGCTTTTCAAACATAGAGAAGCTTCAAATTTAAAAAAAAATTAAAACGAATTTTTTTTATGGATTTATTATTGTATTCGAATAAATAGGTTAATTTTCAATAGGTAACATTAATGTCTCCATATGACGTAGTTCGATATAACTAAGATTTAATCTAGATATAACGATTTTTGTTTGTTTTATATTTTGAAATTCTACATACAAGGAATATTCATGAGTAAAGTTGAGTTTTTAAAGTACTATTAGGTGCGCAGCTAAGTTCCCGCTGTTTAGCAATAGATGGCGCCAGTAGTAAGTGCTGGTCGAATGTTGTACATCTCAAGCGTCATAAACCAAGCTCAGACATATGGCAAACAACCCGCTTTGCCAAATCAGTGATTTTGGTTTAGTGTTATATATTTTGGTTGTTTGAAGATGTCTGATTTCGTGCCAAATAATCGTCATTTGCGGGAAGTGTTGATTTTCTTCTTTCATTCGAAGAAAACGGCGACAGAAGCACATCGAGAGCTCCAAAAAGTTTACGGTGATGCTGCTCTGAGTGAAACAACGTGTCGTGATTGGTATCGTCGCTTCAAAAACGGTGATTTCAGTGTTGATGATCGTCCGCGTGAAGGAAGGCCAAAAAACTTCGAAGACTCTGAATTGGAGGCATTGCTCGATGCCTCCAATTCCGTGTCAAACGCAAGAAGAGCTTGGTTCAGGATTAGGAGTTTCCCGCCAAGCCGTTTCTAAGCGATTGCATGCGTTGGGAATGATTCAAAAGCAAGGAACTTGGGTTCCTTACGATTTGAAGCCAAGAGATGTTGAGCGTCGTTTTTTCGTCTGTGAACAACTGCTCCAGCGACAAAAAAGGAAGAGTTTTCTACATCGCATTGTGACGGGTGACGAAAAATGGATTCATTACAGTAACCCAAAACGGAAACGTTCATGGGGACTGCCCGGGCATGCTTCAACATCGTCGCCTAGGCCGTATATTCACGCTGCGAAGGTTATGCTGTGTATTTGGTGGGACCAAGTTGGTGTTATTTATTATGAGCTGTTGAGACCAAACGAAACCATTACCGGGGAACGGTATCGAACTCAATTGATACGATTGAGCCGAGCACTGCACGAAAAACGGCCACAATACGAGCACAGACACGAAAAGTGATTCTTCAGCATGACAACGCTCGACCTCACGTTGCGAAACCCGTGAAAACCTACTTGGAAACGCTCAAATGGGAAGTCCTACCCCACCCGCCATATTCTCCTGATATTGCACCGTCCGATAATTACTTGTTCCGTTCGATGGCACGTGGTCTCACTGGTCAGCAATTCCACTCATATGATGACATCTCAAAATGGCTTGATTCTTGGATAGCATCAAAAGTCGAACAGTTCTATCGAAATGGTATTCACGTTCTACCAGAAAGATGGGAAAAAGTCGTAGCTAGTGATGGGCAATACTTTGAATAATTCGTTTGTAACCTTTGTTTTCAAAATAAAATTCCTTTTTCACCAAAAAACAGCGAGAACTTAGTTGCGCACCTAATAAAAAGCTTACATGATTTTTTCCCACAGTGCATTTATCAGCCTATTGTTTAAGTTTTAAAGTAGATATAGTCTTTATTCTAAAAACGTATCGTTACAGTTGCAAAATCACGGCTAAATAATGAAAATTGCGTATTTGCAGAATATAGCCAACTTTACCGAATGTGCTTTCAAAACATCTCGATAACGTGAAAACGTACCGTCTAGGATAATTTTGTTGTTGAAGCTATTGAAAAATCATATTATTTTCTAGAATGCAGCTATTGATACGACAACAGTAAGTTTTCAAAATTCATAAAAAAATCTACCGTACACTGTTTAATTTGAAATTTTTTTGATTGTTTTCTTATTATTTCAAAATTTCTCCAGTAAAACTGTCAAAAATAAAACCGTGCCTTGGATGCCCAGAAAATTCCAGAAAATTTCAGACAATTCACAAAATAAATTTTGTTTTTGATCACATGAAAAATTTGTATGATATTTTCTCAGTGTAATTTTTTCTATAAAGTTCTATTGATTCTCCATAACTTTTTTGAAGACGTAGTAACAATACAACAGGCAGATTTCGAGCTATGATATTTCGAAAAAAAAATTGAGGCAACTTCTGTGTACAGCAGAGGCCACCCCAGCCCTGGTCTGATTAGTAAAGTAAGTAAGCTGATTATTGAGTTGAATAATATCATTCTGCAGTTGTCTAGATTCATCAAAAGCTGAAGTTGCTTAATGTTCGTATTAAGGTGTAGAAAGCTGATTTGCACCGCGTTGAATGCAATGGTAATGAATGCTTAATAAAGTGGATTTTGTTCCCTTTAGTATCCTAGCTGAATAGAAGTTCAGCAGAAGCTGAACCTAATTGTTTCTTGATTTAAGCTGCACAATGCTTAGTAAACCAAACTGACTACAATGTTGATGAGTACTCATATACCAGTTATAATAAGTAGCTGAATGAAAGACTAGATAAGACTGCTTCACGAATCTACAAAAAAGTTTCTGAAGCTGAAATGAAAATTTGTTAAAACGTGGTGATTAAAAAGTATTAAATTCTAAGAATCATTAGCAACTTATTCTGTTCATTTTTAAGTTATAAAATTGGGTGGATTTTCACTGTTACTGCTAAACAAAAATGTTACAACTAACAACCCTACGACACCTCACACGACTGCAAAGTAACATGTGTACATTTGTAGGAATTGCAGTGAAGTTGGATAGGACTACACTGCAGGTTTCTAGGTTCAGCATTAGCTGAAGCTGATTAGTGTTCGATTTAAGGTCTACATCGGACATGCACCGCGTTTCACGTTGTACTTGACTGCCCAATGCAGTGAATTTTATCCTTATACACACTAGCAAAATGTCATGTAAAATACGGTTCCCTGAGACTGACACATGCAAGTGTCCTTCCAGGCACAAGAATGACACACTTGTTTTCGATTCGCATATTTCGATGCATGTTTTGATTTTGTATGTTTCGGTTTCAGGATACATGGAAACATTGTTTACGCTCTCCGAGTTTTGTCGAAGATGATTTACGTCTCGTGTAGAAGCGTGAGCGTGACACGTCTAATTGTTGGAATAATCTACAAATTATTCCGTATGTTCGTTTCATATTTTTCCAACCAGCTACTCTACCAAGTCTTAAAGCTCAAATGACAGATTTTCTTACCTACTTTCAGCAATTTTGTTTAGTTCTCATATAAAAGCAAATATACATATGTTTTATCGCGAAGGGAAGCCTTTCGCACAATCTCATCCAATATCCAACTCCAGATGTCTATGAAGTCTATGAGTTCTCTGTATTTTCTTAAGTTGACATCTAATCAACACTTCCGTCCCATTCCTGCTGATTATAAGGATCCGGCCAGGTGTTGATCAAAGAGAACGATGGATGAAGAGCCTGTCATACCCAATGCGGCTCTTCAGGCGCTTCCATCGTCTCAAGATCAGCCAATCCAGGAGAGTGTATGGTCGGAATGCTATGCTATGCTATGCTTTCTGCAATTTTGTATAATGATACACACAAAATGCAGATTCTAATTCGCGAATAACCTTTCTTGTTAAACTCAAAATACAACCTTATTTTTAAAATAAATCTCTAAGGCTTAACAAGGGCTGAAAAAGAGTGTTATTATATGACCTTATAAGCTCTATGTCGTAACGGTGCCATAATGACAATAATGTAAAGTCACCAAATACAAATGGAACAAGGTTACGTTCCAACATGGTTTACGTACAACAATAGTTCAATCTAGAGCTGAATAGACATCGCCGTATATTTTGTACATGGTTAGTGAATGTGTGACATATATGATCAGAAAATCAATTCTTTTGATTCGAATACGGCCGAGTAAATCGATGATTGACGGAAATGGGTCCACTGCTGATTAAGTACTCCAACCTCCTGAACTTTAAGAGATCATACGGTGTTGTTTGTTAGATCATTTTGCTACAACTACAAACTTTATACACCAGGCAGCTCCTATCCTGTAAAATCTCTTTGCTGTCTGGACTGCGGCAAAAAAAAAAATTAAGGGTTTCACGAGAAATTTGGTCAAATTTCCTTAAGTTTTAGGTAATGTATGACTCAGACATTGGGAGATTGGGAAAAATCTGGAGAATAGAATAAGGATGTTCCCGTTTGACGAACCACGCTAAATTTCCCAGTATGCGCCTTTTTCTCTCAGAATAACACTAACAAGCGAATCAATCAGTATACCTTCGAACTCTCGCTGAAATTTTCTTGCAAAATATACTCCATCTAAACCGATAAACCCCAAGGAATGAAATGGTGCCAGTTCTGGGCTGACCTGTTGAATTGTCCATTTTGCCCCATTTTTCCTATTATTACTTCTTGATTAAGAATGATTAATCAACATAACACCCCGACTCGAAGGTGCTAACCCAACAAACATCGGTGTTGAATTAGAGCTTGTTCAAACAAATTTGGAGAAGCTATTCAGCTATTCTAGAAGAAACAGCTGAATAGCTTCTCCAAATTTGCTTGAACAAGCTCTAATTCAACTTTGTTGGGATGTCCTCTTGACTTGTAATTATCGCAAATCGCAATTAGATTATCAACTCTGTAGCCCAACTACATGCAGCTACCAATAAAAAAACGACAACTTTGTTTACAAAAATAAACACCCCAAGCGATCGCAAGAGAATTATTTTCTCACAGACTCAAGAAGAATAGCGAAACGTCAAGGGGCAGAGGTAATTAACCATCAATAACACTGATTTTTTTGCACGAATGCAAAAACAAGCGAATCGATCGGAAACCCAGTAAATACCGGCGGCCGAAAAAAAAGCGTTACTGACAGCTACTGGCCCCTTTTTGTTTCGTTTAGCACCCCTCCATCATCACCATCATCAACATTGTATCGATGCTAGAATTAGAACAACACTTAAAGCGCACACAAACACACAAACACACAAAAATTGGCACATCATGCTGTTATCGGAATAAAGGCGAGAGTCAAAGCGGTAGCGTAAGCGAAAGTGGTTGGCGGGAGTTGGGACGGCGGGTGGATTGGCGGATTGGACAGCGTGTAAGCTTATAACACTCAAGCGCTACCTCCGTGTCTTCTGCACTGGCGGTGGTGGTGGTGGTGGTGGTGACCGTACTAGGACCAGGCGAGCAGGAATCCGTCGAGTCCGAGGTGGGGAAACCGGCCACGTAGACTTCCTCGTCCAGGAGGTACTGTTCCGTGCCGAGACCGGTCCCGCTGGGATCGGCCCCGGCAGCACCGTCCGTTTCCAGGAAAATGTCCGCACTGGCTTTGAATATCCGCGGGACGTCGGACGACTTTTTGAAGGGCTGCTTATGCTGCAGGGGAGTACTACTGCTGGAAGGTTCTCCGACCCGGGTTGAATGCGACTTGGACGAGGTGGATGGCATGAAGTACTGATCCAGACAGTGGCTGTAGAGACCTTCTTCCGGTTCATCGTCTTCGTGTTCTTCGACGTCCGCATCGGCATCCTCGTCCTGGTAGTTGAGGTCGTACTCATCGTCCTCATCGTCATCGTCGTCAACGTCCGAAGCACACGGAACAACCGTATCTTCATCGTCCGGTTCATCTCCGTAGGAGGCGATTTGCGTAGCGGACTTGGACAGCGTGATCCCTTTCGCCGGGACGTACGTTGGAGTTACCTGGACGGTGGAGTTGAACACCGAAGTCATCGGGATGGGTTCGATTTTGCCACTTTGACTGATGGCTACGTTACAACTGTTGGAGTTGGAGCGGGTTAGAGCGGTGGTGGTAGAGCTAGGTTGTTCGCACAACGACCGACTGGGGGTGAAATTTTTGGCGTCCGGATTGAGACGGGAGTGCGAATAGCTTTTGAACACTCCGCTTGGGGCAGCCACGTTGTAGATATCCGCTATACTCTGTTCGATGTTGTCTTCGATGTTCATGATGCAGGAGTCTGGCGTTTGATTGTTGTTGAGATCTCGGGGAGCGCTGGGGAAGGCCGGCGGCAGGTGCCCATTGATGGGTATTTGGATGGAGGAGATTTTCGTAAAGGGCGGATAGTCGATGATGACCTTGTTGGCCGGTGGGATTTGTTGCTTGACGAAGAAACTTTCGCCGGTTCCCTTGCGCGGTGGGTGTCCACTGCCGAAGGGATTGAAGGAAGCGCTCTTCTTGATCAGGGCGTTGTTTTTGGAGATCATTTTGTTGGTGGCACTGATGTCGTTCGGGGGCAGCGATTCCGGGACGATGGCTTTGTAGGGTGTGAAGAGGTTGTATTTTTTGCTATTGGGTTGGTTAAGGGCTTTGGTATAGATACAGGACGAGGAGGAACTTTTGGCCAGGTTTAGGGACGGGATGAAGGCCGCTACGTCCGGGAGAGTGATCGAGGGCCTCCGGAGGATGGATGTGTTGGAGGAACTTTTGGAAAGGTTTGTGGGGGTTTGACTTGATGAGGATGGGAGTGGTCTAGGGGGAGGAAGGAAGGGCTGCCCGAAACTCATCGCACCACTGGAGAAGCTTTTGCACAGCGGGTTCACAAAGTTGCAGGAGTGATTGCTGTAGAAGTTAGGTTTCGATTCGCTTTCGCTGACCAGTCTTTGGAATTCTTCTTCCGTCAAGTGATCCCGGATGTGTTTATCCAGGTGCGAGTAGGAGTAGTTTTTTCGCAGCTTGAAATAATTGCTGGCTTCCGGGATGTTGCCGTCCGGGCTGCCGTATAGGTTATGCATACTGGTGACGTTCTTTTTGTACTCATTGATGCTATTTTGGACGTCCTTTTTGGTTTTGGCCATGATGCGGTCATAGTTCCAGCCGAACTTGGGTACGCCGGCCGGTTTGCTGGAGGTGGTTTCCTGCCAGAACTTGCTCATACTAGACTGCTTGGGAGGGTCGTCGGTTGAGGGCCCCTTACCATCGCTAGGGGTGGCCCGGTTTATCACGTACCTGTTCTCGATCGAAGCACGCGGTAGCATGGAGTGCGAGTTGCTTCGAGATAATTTATCAACCTGCTGCTGATGCTGATGGTGGTGATTTTGGTTGTGGTGGTGGTGGTGGTGATGGTTATGGTGATGATGCTGTTGATGCGGCGGGAGTTGATTACTGTGACCATGATGCTGGAACGGTTGCGAATGGAAGTGATGAACCGGTTGCTGATGTGGCTGATGATTGTAGTACGCGGGATGACCTCCCGTGGTGTTGCTCCCGCTGCTGCCACCACCGGTCGAGGACGAAGAGCCGGCTGAAGGGATCGAGCTGTATGCGTGATACGAACTGGACTTGGCAATCGGGTAGTAGCCTTGCATCGCCGTTGCACTGTCGTAATATTGCAAGTAGGGGTCATTGACGTAATGGTGCCGGTAGTTTTCACTCTTGACGTGCGCAGGAATCACGGTAGTTGCATTGCTGACGACACAGGTCGATTGAGGAGCCACCACAATGGCTGCCGCCGCCGCACTGGAACTCGGACAAGCAACGGCGGCGTAGTCGGGTAAGCTTTTTAAATAATTGTTCATGAAATCGATATCGGCATTATACATATCATTATGCTGTTGATGTGGTTGCACGGATGATTGATGATACTGCGATGGTGCTACAGGTTGCTGCTGATGCAACTGCTGCGATGCACTTAAATCAATTAATTCACCACCATCACCGACGCCGACGCCGCCGTAATAGGTACCGTTGTAATTAACATGATTTGCTCCGAGTAGATTCGTATACACCAGCCCCCCCTCGTCGGGGTTGCCACCACCGCTAGCAGCAGCGATCATGACATTTTCAAAGTTCCTTATCGGCGGTATCGGTGGACTAGTCAACATTGGCTGCTGCTGGTATGCGTGTTGCTGCTGATAGTTACTTTCACTTGTCACTAGTTGCTGCAGCAATGGTTGTTGTTGTTGTTGATGTTGATGGTGATATGCTGCCATCGTCGTTTTAGGCCCTTTCACACTTGAACCGTAGTAGCTTTCACTGTTCATCGTTTGGCCGTTACTAGTGTCATCACCATCTCTAGTCCCGAACTAGAACCAAATGGATCATATGGGGAGGAAATTCGAAGGAACACACACACACACACTCTACTACTTCCGGATCATTCGGGCGATTAGTCACTGATGGCAGAGAAGAGCGAAACTAGACGGATCGGATCACATGTAGGATAGATTTTTCCGGTACATACAATTGGGCAAAAGTACGAAGTTGTCACGGACCACAGATAGAGAAACATTTACTTGAACAGGCAGAGAGCGTCTCACTGGCCGAATGACGTGGGTTGAAGATAGCACCGAACTGATGGGAAGAATATGAGGGAGAACGAAATATTTCGGGAGATGAACGGATACAACAACAAACAACAACGGTTCGAATCGAATGACGAAGAGAAGGGCAAGGAATGAGGCAGGAGTTTGTTTTTGTTGTGATTGTGTTGTTGGGCCATCGTAGTCTGGGGGCGGCCGGGGACGATGACTATTTTTGGATGATTTGCTAAATTGTTTGGCTGAAATCGGAACGAGAGGATGCCGTTAGAATACAGCTTCACTAGTTCTAGTGAAAGGATTACACGACATTTCGATGACGGCGAGCGACTGGGAAGAATGTGATACTGAAGGGTTTTGAAGAACTTGGAAAGATTCGAGCAATAGTAGCTCGGATTGATACGGCGCTTGAGTAGATTGCTTGATAAAGAACACTTTGTGCTCTGACAATACAGGTGTACCTCAAGAATAGCAATACAGGTATACCTCGATTATATTTACACATAGCCTTTCCAATACGATTTCTCGGAACAATGACAAACCAGTTGTAGGAATTAACAACAGCATTAGATAGAAGAATGTTCTTCTACGTACTGATAATATATATTTGTTGAATTGATTTGCCATTTGCGAGAAATCGTCATTGGAGGAGCTTAGTTTCGTGTACATATAATCGAGGTATACCTGTAGATCTTTTCATTCAATGATATGAGCCAATTTACAGTGGTCCAGAATATAAATTTTGGCGGACCACAGGCATCTCGTAATTATAAACTCAAGCTGATCAACGAGGTCAATCTTCAAAAAGAAAAAGCATTATTGTATTTTGAAATCGTATTACAAAAACCAACCCGAAAAAAAAAATTCTCATAGATTTACAATTTAATGTATTGCAACCATACCATAGAATCTATAGTATGTACAATTAATACTATTGTTCACAACGATAAGATAACAATAGGAGTTATTGTTTTCACGATAGAATCTAATGTACATTGAAACATCGACAATACAAAAGGGGGGTTGTTAGGATTTTCAAAAAAAATGTGAAACAATACAATTGATAGTTCGGAAAAAAAGGTTTTTTTCTATAGTTGAGATACACTAAAAAAAAATCCTTTTTTTTCGAACAAGTCTGCGTCAATAACTATCAATTGTATTGTTTCACAATTGTTGAAAATCCTAGCATATGAAATGAAGAGTAGATCTATTGTAATGACAATATGCTTCTTTCATTTATCTTATTCGTGATTAATATTCATGTTCGGAAATAGATTTTAAGGTTATTTCATATTGTTGTATTGAAACTGTATGGTTATTTTTTTCCGAGAAGACTGATCCTTGATTAAAGTAAGAATTAAAAACTACTAATTCGACATGCACAAGAAGGTATTTAATAAAATCAATTATTTTTTTAGACGTTGAATCGCTTGAGCATTACGGAGCCGCTATTTCATTGTTTTGAATTTAACCAGAATAACTTAATGTGGAATTGGATCGATTGTTGCTGTTCTAAGTGAAATGATTGGCAATCCGATGAGCAAAGATAGCCGAAGATTACTGAAACGTGCACAGATCAAAAGATTTCCATAGACTTTTAACTCATGTAACATTTTTAAAGGGAACCATTTTTTTAATTTTTTTTTTTTTGAATAACAGAACATGGTGAGACCATTCAAATTATAAAAAATACGTTGAAGCTCATTTCGATCCAAACAATTTTCGTATTCGTTGCCAGTTTTACTGGTAATGCAGAATAGTTCGACCATTTACATCCAAGCTTAATGGACCCAAATGAAATTCAAAATGAAATTCAAGCTTTTTTTCAAAAACCTGACATTCCATGCTCCAGATGCATATTTCCTACACGCAAACCAAAAAATTTTAGCATTGAATGCGAGCTACACTTTCTATCATGCTCAGTTAGAAAATTCTACAGCAAAGGATATACATTGAGCTGCAGGACGTTTTAATAACTTTTTTTTGCATTTTCCATCGACTTCTGTTTTGCATATAATAGCAAGCATATCGTACAATCAGCGCACATTATATGCCTTTAATCCATTCAACTGCGTATGCAGAAATAGCATCAAGACAGCAGCTGAAGTTAAGCGATCTTAAAGTTCGTGCCTCAAATCTTGGTGATAGACTGTTTTTTATAAGCATCAAATACATGATCAAATCCACTGGCCGAAGGCCATAAGGCCGAATTCCATTAGGCCAAATGGGTCAATAGGCCGAATCGGTAACTAAGCTGACTGAGTGATTGATCACTCATTTATTTGTTGCTGTTTGCTTGGAATCGCTTTCTGTTCTAATTTCAAAGATGAAAAAAAAACTGCAACGAGGCATGTTAGCGGACTTAAATTTTGAAATTTAAAAGTACTGCTGATGATTAAAAAAAGGTAAATTAATCATCCCAATTCATTTTTTTTTGTCCTAAAGATTACAAGAAAACCTAAGGTAAATCTTCATAAAGACATGCTGGCTAATTGAAAACTTTGAAACCCAAAAGAACTGTTCATGATTCAATGGAATCATTCTCCCATGGAAGTTCGATTTCCTGAAGATATCATGTTATATTCTCATTTTGCGAGTTTTTAAATTAGAAAGAACTGCAAAACCCCACGATTGTTTATTGCTGCAAATCCTAAAAAAAAAAATTAAAAGCACTAAGTTCTAACCTCAACTGCTAGCAGATGACGAGATTTCAAACAAAATAGAACAGCTCTTGATTGAAAGAAGACGAAACAAAAAAAAAATCCATTGGTTGCAGACCAGAAAAAAAAACAAGTAATACTAGTTAAAACTTGCAGAGAGCATGTCTTCTGAAGAAATATTTCAAGAAATACTAAATTTAATCTTCCAGAAAGCATGCCTGGCAGATTGAAAGTTTTGAAATAAGAAAGATCTACTAGATGCTGCATGATTAAAAGTAGGAATGAAAATTTATTGGTTTCATGCCTAGAAGAATTCAAGAAATAGTATATTCCATCTTTCCACATGACATGTTAGCAGATGGAAAGTATTGCATTTAGAAAGAACTGCTCATGGTTTGAAGAAGGAATAATCACCCATGAAAGTTCCTTAGCAAAGAATTCAAGAAATATTAAGTTCAATCTTCTACTTTCCTAAATTAGGCCGTTTAGCACAATCGGCGTAATAATCTTCGGCGTACTGAGCAATTCGGCTTTATGGCACGCGACCAGGCCATATGAGATTCGGCCAAATGGCGTTCGGTTAAATTGCAGTTAAATTGTTAAATTCGGCCTACTGACCCATTCGAGCTAATGGCATTCGGCCTAATGGCCCTACAGCTGGTGAAGTATCTAACATAACTGTAAGAGAATCTTGCATCCTTCAGTTGGGCGTATGTTTGTATTCTAAACACAATGGATTTACCTGACAAAATAAATATTACTGATCGTGCTTTGCATAGCCTTGGGGGATGGGATATAAAGTAGAAAATGTTAGAATCTTGAAAAACAAATTATATCAATCAAGTTTTAAATTACGGATCATAAGATTCAAAGGCACAAGATCATTACGATTGAAAAAAAAAAAAAACTTATAATATATATATATATATCAACTTGTGAATATATAAGTCAACTTGTGACATCTACAGCTTTAACCCCTAAAGAGAGAGATTTATTCAAATTAGTGAAGAACCTTTTCACTAATTTAGAATAGTGTGCAAGCAACCAGAGACACATTTTTTTTTAACGAGCTACTTAGACCTCTTCCCACGAAATGGAGAAAAGCCACTATTATTTTGAGCGAAATAAGCATTTCTGAATGTTTACAGCCAAAATAATTTATCTACAATAATACCCGATCAAAGCTTCAAATTGGCTCTATTCCCAGCTCTATTCTGATTTATCTCAATTTTTATTAGAAGGATCACCAAGTCGAATCAGCAAGCTTAGTTTTTCAGTTATGAAATGAAAATAATATTTCAAGGAACTTCAGTAACATTCCTCGATTTTAATTTTCACATTATCGCGTTTTCCCTACTTTTTCAAGTTGTTTTTGCTTTCATTCCCAACTTCTCTAAGATCAGATTAAGAAAAAAAAAACAAAAAAACCTTGAAAGTTTTTCATACCAAATATATAATAGGTTGGCCCTACTTTGTTACCGACACTTAAAGCTTGCCCAAAATAGGTAAATTTGCGTTCCATTAACGCAAATTTGACAGTGAACCTATGGGAAAACAGTAAAATTCACGCAAATGTATCCGCAACGTTTCAATTGTGGCCAGCCTTTGTGGATCTCTCTTTCCAAATAACAAACTACCCAGGTAACCAAGCAGTTCCAAAGCGTCTTAACTGCAGCTTATCAAGCAATTAAATTGCCTTAAATGCAACATAAATGCCGCTTTTGGCCCAACATACGGCTGCTTTACTGCAATGCTATGATAATGCTTACTAAATGCTATTTTGCATTTGAAATGCTTATTACAGGCTACAAGCATTTAAATAGCATTTGAAATTCAACTTAACAACATATAGCTTTCAAGATGCTGATATAATGCTAATATAATGCTTGTAGCATATGAAATGCTGATTTATTTACTGCATATGGTAATGCTTATTGGTTGGGATGATGCCAAAGTTTTGACCTACACAGATAAAAAGAAACACTGAATTTCTGCGTTATCTAATGCACATAAAGGGAACGCTGGATTGGGCAGAAAATAATGGGATATTTCATGTATTTTTGTAGCCAGACCCCCCCTGCCTCCCTCCTGTTGCAAGAAATATTACAAATTTTGTTGTGCGCCGCATATTTTACAACAAATTTTTTTTTTTTTCTCCCCTTTTTTGGGTTTTAACCCGGGGGGAATTTTTCCGCCCCTTTAATTTTTTTTTTTTTTTTTTTTTTTTTTCCCCCTTTTTAAAAAGTTAAAAAATTAAATAAGTTTAATAGATAAATTGTGCTTTATCTGAAAAAAGTTTATCTCCGAATATAGAAATAATATCCTAGAATGTTCAGGCTTTACCAGGACTATTCAGGAAGCAATGTACAACATTCCTGACATTTCAGGATCAACCAAGTGAAGAACATAAATGATAGTTACGCATGAAGAAGTACTTTTCTCTTATATACATAAGTACATATATACATAATTATATAAACAATCAATACTGGGAAATGGGAGGGACCATCAGAGCACCCGATGGAAGCACCCTGGATGAGGAGAGTGGAAATGCCAACTCCCGATTGCTAACAGTTTGTGACTATACGGGGGCTCTTCTACCCGCCCATTAGGGCATCCTCATGTTAGATAGCTCGCTCTTTTGACCAATTGTTCAATCTTGACGTTGGAAGGAGACTTTTTATATCCTTGTGGATACGTATAAGTGATGTTGCCTATCGATCCACCCAACCCGTTTTTGGCCCTTCATACAATGGCACGATGAGGATAATCAGTGGTTATTAAAGTTTGATCAAGTCAAACAGAGAGGACAACAACAACAACAACATCCATACATTTTTTTTTATTTTTTTTCCCCCACAAAACTTTTTCCTTGAAAAAACCACCCCCAAACAGAACCCAATTTTTTAATCATCCCAACCCACACCTTAAAACGCTTGGCGGGAAACTCCTAATCCTGAACCAAGCTCTTCTTGCGTTTGACACGGATCCTCATCGAGCAATGCCTCCAATTCAGAGTCTTCGAAGTTTTTTGGCCTTCCTTCACGCGGTCGATCATCAACACTGGAATCACCGTTTTTGAAGCGACGAAACCAATCACGACACGTTGTTTCACTCAGAGCAGCATCACCGTAAACTTTTTCGAGCTCTCGATGTGCTTCAGCCGCCGTTTTCTTCGAATGAAAGAAGAAAATCAACACTTCCCGCAAATGAAGATTATTTGGCACGAAATCAGACATCTTCAAACAACCAAAATATATAACAATAAACCAAAATCACTGATTTGGCAAAGCGGTTTGTTTACCATATGTCTGAGCTTGGTTTATGATGCTTGAGATGTACAACATTCGACCAGCACTAACTACTGGCGCCATCTATTGCTAAACAGCGGGAACTTAGCTGCGCACCTAATAGTTCAGAGCAAAATGAAAGTTTCCTGATTTTACACTTATAAAATACGGATTTTGCGAGATTTTTACTTGAATGTTCATAAAATATAGGCATTATTCACACACCCCGATTTTGTATTGAATGAATAGGGGAAGATTTGTGGTACGTTGTATTATTTTAACAAAACCTATAATTCCAAAAGACTGGAAATTAAAGTTCTTCTACCTCTCACGATACAATACCGTGCTTTCTTTTGATCGTGTGCATTTTTTATAGTCGATTAAATAGTATTCTAGCACAGAGAGAAAAGCGAACGTTACCAACGAAAGCAAAGCAGACGTGGCTCGAAATGGGTATGAACATATATTCCTTAACTGGAATGGACTCACCAAATTCTACTCTCAGATAAAAATTAACATCTTCCCTTGTTTTATGTTTTGGCAAAAAAAAAAGCCTTCTGGTGCTTGCCGCATGAGAACAGCATGTTGAGTTCTTAGTAAATTATTGGATTTGTGGAGAACAGCATTTTGAGTTATTAGTAAACTATTCGCTCGTATAATTTTTATTCCAGCGCAGTCTTTTTGAAGAATAACCGCTAAAATTTTCCCGCTCGAATTTCTAAATCCAAATAGTAATTTGATTACAATTGGATAACGAGATCGCTGCTCCCAAATGCTCGTCATGCCCGTGAATTATCGCAGAGGTTAGACAAAAAGTCATAATTACGACCTTTTGTGGTTTCTAAAGGGGTTCTTCTCTATAAGAGTTTCATAGATGAAATATTGAAACTTTGGCCATATACTGACTGTAAGTTGTGTCATGGATTTAAAGCATTTTGCAAGTCTAACTGAGTGTCGTCAGAACTTTCCAAGGATCAAAATAATTAAAGTGGCTGAAAATTCAAATTTGGCAGTGTTTTACGGAAAAAAAAAACGCTATAAAATGGTAAGTGACTTTTATGCAAACTGAATAAGCAATGAGTAAGAATACTGTGTAAATCAATGAACCTACTGAAATACTAATTTTCCAACGGTAGAGTGTAACAGCATAACTCAATCACTGATTATTTATTAAAGGCATTTTTTACACAGATGGCATTGTTTGTTGTTTTGCTATTTTTGTGAAAATAATACACTTTTTAGGTCCAAAAACAATTAATGAGTCTAACAAATTTCTCGTGGACTCGCCGTTAATTCTTTACATTGAGAGTATTTTGAATTTTCCAACATATTATTTATACTGTGTGATTTCTCTATCACAGACTTCTAAATTAAGTAACTGACAAAAATGTCACTGTCAGTATTAGTACTTAAAAGAATGCAGATTCACATTTGCATACTGTTGAAGACATTTCCAAGTACGTTTATTGGACAATTCTAGCTTCTTAATCATTTTTGCCGGAAGGATTCATAATAAAGAACAGTAGCGACATCTATAACTAAGACAAGTAGAACACTGTTCATAAATATTTCTGGATCCTGGACTAAGTCGAAAATGATTAAAATTTCAAATTTAAGATAGCTTAACCAAACAAATCATGCTATCAAAGCAGTTTTCCACTATAATCAAGCAACTTGAAAAAAAAATTACTCACAGAAAATTCGTTCAATTCTAACGATTCTTAGTCTCACACAATATTGTCCTTCTGTGGGCTATTGAGGAATCCAAGTAAAGCTAAAGTGAGGTTAAACATCGTAGTATCTAAAACTGAAATTGATAATAACTTTCTGGCTATTTTTTTAACTGTTTGGAATTGGTCAGTCGTCAGTTGGTATCGTCATTATCAACGATTTTCTGCTCTTTTTATTACCAATTACTTTGCTTAGACAGCTCGAAAAACCCTTTTTCACGAGCGCCATCTACGACGTTTAACACTTTTGCGGTACCTGGATTCCTCCATTGTGTAGATGAAAATAAACTTTGGAGGCAAAATATCGTTCCGCAAAATATCCTGCTCCTCGTGAAACCTTTCCCAACCCTATTTTCAAAGCATGAATTTCAACACCAACTTCAATTTTCTCATTCCTTCAGTATCACATCCTCCCAGCTTCCCTAAACACTCAACAAAGTCACAGCCAAATACGCCAGGTTGCTGTTTAACAAGAGAAACACCTAATGTCACACCCTAGCAACAGACGACGAGTTCAGTTACAACACAGCAGGTAAACACAAAGAATTTCGGGCAAAAACCTTCGTCACGATCACTTTGGCCGTCAGTTGACCCTTGCCGGACTTGGGTTTATAGATGATCACTTTCGTCACCGGAGGGCCCTGGTGGTTCGGGTCGATCACCTCCTGGAAGGAAATCCCCGACACGGGAATGTCCTTCAGGGTGAGCTCCCCGTTGGGGCCGCTGCCTTTGAAGGTCGCCGGCGGTTCCACCTTCGGCGTCGGCTTCACTTCCGGAGCAGCAACGGCAACGGCAGGCGTAGCGCTGCTGCTGCTGTTGCTGCTACTTCCGGTGGCGTCTTCTTCGGAAGACGAAGCCGACGACGACGAGGACGTTCGAGGTTCCGGCGAATGGGACCGCTTGGCGTGGTTCGGATCATGTAGGGTGCCACTACCGTTGGTCGTTTTTCTCACCGAGGGAGGGGTTGCTTGCTTACGAATTGGACCGGAAGTACCGTTGGAGTTTGGAGCCGTCGCTGCTGTGGATGGTTCGACGACCTTGATCGACTTTTTGGCCGTTTCGCTGGCACTTGTCGGTTTGGCCAGCGTTGACGACGTTCCATTGATCTGCTGCTGCTGTTGCTGCGGTTGACAACAGAGAAGGACACTTTTAGCCGAACGTCCGTCACAGTGATGATAACAATCAATGGGAAATGGGATGGGACTTTGTACTACCACTTTCGCTGCTGGAAGCTTCACGGCTGCGGCCGTTGCGGACATAGCTCGGCTTCTTCGTTATGTTTGGTCTCTTCTCCACTCTACACTGTGTGCACCTCAATGAAATAGAACTGCTCTTGACCTCAAATCTCGCGGGGAACTACTGCGCAAGGGGATGGTGGATCGACGGAAACGGAAACTTTTGCTCGATTTGCCTTTGTCTTCTTCTGCGTTGGGGGATTCTTCGATTCACTCACTCACTCATTCACAACGAAACGGCGGTGGTTTTATAGAGGGATACAGGACAATTTTTTTCGAGACGATCAACACTCACACTCGCGCGAAAACCACCGAACGATCACCACTGCCTTTTCTTCGCTTTCTTCGTCTTCAGCTTCACTGCACGGTCATCTTTTTCTTCATTGGGAAATTGTTTGATACGGGGTGAATTGATTTCCGCTATTCTTTGGGGACAATTGACCCCGATTCCGAGTCAATCACTTGGCGACGAACGGCGACAATCACTACTTGTTGAACAGGTCACAAGTAGTTGTTTTCATTCTGCGCGGTCAACACACTCACACAAACATACACACCGAACGATGGCCGTCGGCGCGAGCTAGTTGGTCCGAAAGATGTTTGCTAAAAATACCAATGACATGAAAAGTCTGTAAGAGTGAAACGCAAATGAACGTACGGCGGAAAAGCCGAGAAAAGCGAACCGAAGTTGAGCACCACCTACTACTGTTAGTGTTTCGGCGGAAAGAGCAGACGATCCTCTCGCACGCTCACTCCGATTGAGGGATGGTCAGTATGGGTTGCCCGCAGAATGTAACCACCAGGGTAGAAGCAGATTCGATTTCGGTATAAAAAAAAATCGATCAAGAAGATTCTTCCTTTTTAAATTCGATCCGAGAGAAATTTCGATTCCCCATCCCGTGGCTACATCCCAGGATTGTGAAAATCTGCACATTCGAACGATCGCGGTCGTGTTGAAAAGTGGAAAGGTTTTAGATTTTGCGAGAGTGCGAGAACGGAATAGGAGGAAAAAAGGAAAAACTTTCGTGGGAAAATGTGCCCGCAATCCACCAACCAACACAACCTAGAAGATTGTGTGCATGCGGTGTTGGTGGCGTCAAGGTTTCCTCATGTGACACTCAGCACTGAGCTGCTCTGTTGGATGTGGCAAAACTGCACAGCGCACCTTTCATTTGTTTGCTATAATTCATTGGAGAAAATGAATCCTGTGGGAAGTGATGCTACAATTGAATAAATAATGACAACAACAACAACAACAACAATCCGATCAACACGAGCAGAAACCCCTAAAGCAATTTAGGTAAAAATAAACCAATCGTCGTCATCGTCATTCGACGAAGACGGCGGCGGACGAGCCGATGAATGTGTATTTTCCCATGGCGAGTGTCTTATTTTGATTCGGACGTCCGTCGAACGCACAGTGGTCGTAATTTCGATCGCCAAAGGCTAATGCGCAATTCGGGCAATATTATGGGATGCACACTTTGCATTTGCAAACAAACAGGGTGACAGCAAAAAAAAAATCTCGCTCAACTATTCAAACAGGTCAATGATTGGTTGTCAACGCAATGACTTTCACTTTCGTTCATATTTACGGTGCACAAACAAGGTTAAACGTATTGAAAGCTGAATCGAAAATATCCGGAAAAGAACTGCCACGGCGTTTCAAAAGGAATCGTTGAAGGTGAATCAATCATTCGGTTTGTTTGAAAAGTGAGGCGAGATTTCCGAACCATTGGCCGGGTTATTCGAGGAAATTCAACAAGAATTTCTGAGAACTTTTCAGAAGGAGTTTTAAAAAGTCTAAAGAACATTCAACTCCTCAACTCCTTATAAGAATTCGGTGAGAATTTCAAAACAGCTAATCCGGACACCTTCAAATCATTGTAACTTTTGAAATATTGCACGTAGGAATGAAAAATTTCACTGTGGTATAGCTGAGAGTCTATGATGAAAAAGACTGTGATTGATGTTTACATTTCATGTTTAGTATTCAAGATGGCGACGAAAGAAAAACAAGTGCGCGAGCGAATTTTGTATGGGCGTACGGCAAATCCTGACTTGTCAATACGGGACCTTGCAAAAACATTGGATTTGCCTAAATCCACTGTTCACGATGTGCACAAATCATTTTCGGAACGTTTGACGGTGGAGAGGAGACCGAGAAGTGACAAAAACTTTGGACGCGCTGATCCTGTCATGGACCGAAAGGTGAAAAGGATATTAACGAAAAACCCAAATCTCTCCATTCGAACGGTGGCTCGTAAAATAGGGATGTCGCCTGGTTTTGTCCAAAAATCAAAACAACGTTTGGGATTTGAGTCGTATAAAGTAAAAACAGTTCCAAATCGCAACGACAAACAGAACTTGGCAGCAAAATCACGGGCTCGTCGTTTGTACTGCGAATATTTGACGAAGTTTTTACCAAGCAAATCAAGTGAACAGTGAACCAAAAACCTCAAATTGCCCAGAGCTACGACCAATCGAGAGATATTGGGCTCTGATGAAGCGGAAGCTTTCTGGAAAGAAGCAAGGAATCAAAGACATCAAACACTTCCAACAAATTTGGACAAAGACCGCTTCTACGATTTCTGAAGAGTCTGTACAAACCCTAATGGACGGAGTTAAGCGCAAAGTTCGAAAATTTTATGCAAATACCGAATAACTATGTTTTGTCTTCACGAATTGTTAAAACACATCCCATGAATCTGAAATAAATAACTAGGACGGAGATATAATGCGAAATTTATGTTTTATTCGTGTTTTGAGGTGTCCGGATTATTGCGGATACAGACCTTACAAATTCATTGTCTTCTGGAGGCCCATTCTAGGAAGCTTTCAAGAATTCGAGAGGCCTTCAAAATCCTCTCGTGGTCAATTCTGGGAAATTCTAACAGAACTTGAGAGATGTTCAGAAAGTGCTTTAAGAAATAGAGAGAACTTCAGAAGAGTTTTTAGTGAACGTCAGACAGAAAATCCGAAAAGTATGTAGAGATCTTCAGATGGTTTCTCTTCGAGCGCATAGTTGTCAGAAAACCTGAGAAGCTCCAGAAAAGTTCAGAAAAGATTGGGGAGAGATTTAGAGAAGTTTGGAGATAATCTCAGAGAAGCTTGAGGTGAAACATACAGGAATCCATAAGAAGCTTAAATATCTCCTGGAAACCAATTCTCGCTTGAACAGAATTTTGGAGAAGTTGAAGAAGCTTTCAATTTTAAAACTTTCAAATGAGTTTCGGAGAATTAACAGTGGAGCTTCGAATACTTTTCTGAGAAACTTAAATAGAACATCAGAAAAGTTAAGATGCTGCATATTCGAGGAAATACAATAGGAGTTTTAGTAGGCCTAAAAAACATTCGAAAACTCCTTAGAAGAATGCGGTAAGAATTTCAAAAAAGCTTGACCCGGCACATACAAATTCATAATCTTCTCAAGGCCAATTCTAGGAAGTTTTTAAGAATTAGAAGAGACCTCTAAACGTTCAGAGTGCTTCAAAAACCTTAGAACATTAGACGAGTTTTTAGAGAAATTCAATTCAATGTTTGGTGGCCCCTCTTTTAACGGATAGTTATAACAAAACCTGAGAAGCTACAGAAAACTTCAGACAGGTTTAGGAAGGTATTTAGAGAAGTTTGGAGAAAATCTCAGAGAAGCTTGGGATGAAACACATAGGAATCCAAATTAGGCTTCTAAACCTTCTGAAAACCTATTCCAGCTTGAACAAAACTTTTGATAGGCTCAAAAGAAGCATTTTTTTTTTAAATTTAAAAGGAGTGTCGGAGAACTTTTCTGGGAAATTTCAACAGAACATCAGAGATGTTCAGATGCTGCATAACGAAGTGCGTAGAACTTCAGAGGCTGCATTATGAAGTGCGGAGAACTTTAGAAGAGTTTGTGAAGAATTTCAAAAACGTTCAGATGGAACTTCAGAAAAGTTTGGAGAGAACTTCAGATGACTTTAGAAAGGCTTGCGGTGAAACACGTAGAAATCCGCAAAAAAGGGTTCCAGAATCTTTGTGGAAAGCAATTCAGACCGATTGTGAAACATCCTCTTTGAACAGATAGTTACAGCAAAACCTGCGATAGGCTTACAAGAAGCTCCAGAAAACTGCCGGAAAATTTGGAGAGAACATTAGAGAATTTCAGAGAAGCTCGGAGTGAGCCATAAGAAATTCAAAAGAAGCCCTCAGAACCTTGCGGAGACTTATTTTGGGAAGTTTGAACATTTCTGATAATTTCAAAAGGTAAACCTTCAAAGAATGCCGAAAAAAAAATTTTAAACTTTAGAATAAAAATTCCGGAAAAGGTTGAGATGATCCACATTGTAATCTATAAAAATCCTCAAAACCTTTTGGTAACTGATTCTGGGAACTTTGAGCTTCAGAGAAGTTCAGAGAATACTTTAAGAAGACAAAAAAAGTTCAGTAGAAAGTTTCTAAGAACATCGAAAGAGTTTGGCTAGTACTTCAGAGAATGTTGAAGAAAAGTTCAGGGAAGTACGGAGTTAGTTCCAGAAAAGCTTGAGGTGACGCAAGCAGCTGCCCATAAGAAAGCTCAAAATCTACTGGAAGTCAACTCAAAGAGGGTCCTAAAAATTCACAGAGCTTCAAAACCTTCTCGAAGCTTATTCTGGGAAATTTGACCAGAACATCAGAGAACCTCAAGGCCAGCTATGCACGGCCATCGATTTTACACAACTTTGAGTTGTTTTGACTTGTTTTTTGGAGTCACTCATATATGAGTAAATGTAACTGGGATTGACAAGTTGACATATCTAAGACATCGACTTAAATCGGAAGGATGTTTTAGATATGTCGACTTGTCAATCCCAGTTACATTTACTCATATTTGAGTGACTCAATTTTGACGAAAGTGAGTCAAAAACGACTCAAAATTGAGTGAAATTCGTGGCCGTGAAAATAAATTTGGAGATTACACTAAGAAGTGCGGAGAACTTTATAGAACCTCAGATGACGTAAGAGAGGCTTATGCTGAAAAACATAGACATTTGGAAAAGAAACCCAAAGTCATTTGTAAAGAAATTCAGAACATCTTATGACTTTTCGCTTTGAACGGATAGTTACAACAAATCCGAGAAAGACTTGTGGTTCCTCTCAAGAGAAGTGCAGAAAAGTTTAGTGAGAACTTCTCAGAATGCCGAATGAACTTTAGAGAAAATTAGAGATAATCTCTGAGATGCTTCAGGTAAAGTACTTTGCAATCCATAAGAAGCCTCAAACTTTTCTGGAAGCCAATTCTTGGAAATTGCTCCGAACTTCACAGAAGTTCAGAGGGTTCTTTAATAAGTTCAAAGGCCTCAAGACGCGTCTTTAAGAACTCCAGGTAATTTTGAAGGAGTTTGTTAATAACTTCAGAAATGTTCAGATGAAACATCCCAATAGTTTGGAGAGAGCTTCAGATGACTTCAAAGAGGCCTGAAATAAACTACATAAAAATCCAGAAGTGACTTCAGATTGTTTTATAAAGCAATTCAAAACCTATGAGAAGTTACACGGTCTCAAATTCAACTCAATTTTGAGACGTTTTTAACTCGTTTTTGTCCAAAGTTGAGTCTCTAAAATTTGAGTATTGACAAGACGACAAACCAAAAACTTCCATCTGATTTAAGTCGATGGTTTGATTTGTCGACTTGTTATTTCCAAATACATGCACTCACATTTGACTGGCTCCACGTTTGACGAAAGTGAGTCAAAAGCGACTCAAAATTGAGTTAATTTAGTGACCGTGTATTCTTTTGAAGCTCCAACTAAACTGCTCATAGGTTTTGAATTGCTTTTCAAAAGGGCCGGGGTCTCCCCTTGGACTTCTGTGTGTCTAAGCACAAGCTTTTCTAAAGTCATCTGAAGTTCTTTCAACATTTCTCTGAAGTTTCATTAAAATATCATAAAGTCATAAAAAAATACCTAAAAAGAAAAGAAATTTCAAGAATGTTTAGAAAAAAGATGTCAGAGAAGCTACTATGAGGAGGGTAATTCTGTCAAATTTGAACAAAATCCAGAAGGAGCTTTAGTAAGTCCAGAGAACTTCAGAGAATGTCGCAGGAATTATTGAATTTAACTTAAGAAAAGCTTGAATTGAATCATATGTGTAGCAATCCATAAAAAGCCTTAAAATCTTCTCAAGCTCAATCTAAGTAAGTTTTTTGAGAATTCGCCTAAGTTTCTTGAGATTAACTCGTTAAAGTTCACAGTGTACTTCAAGAACGCTAAAGAACTTGAAGAACTCGAAAGAACTTCAGAGACTGCATTATGAAGTGCGGAGAACCTGAGAGTTTGTGAAAAATTCCAAGTTCGAGAAGGTTGGAAGGTATTTCAGAAATCTGGAAAGAACCACAGATGATTTTAGAAAAGCTCGGGCGAAAACACATAGAAATCCAAAAGGGGAGCTCAAAATCGATTTGAAAAGTAATTCAGAGCTAGATGTTCTCTTTTGAACGGAACTTTACAACAAAACCCCTGAAATAAGCTTGCAAGAAGTTTCAGAGAGAACAGTCGAAAACTTTGGCAAGTACTTCCGGAGGGTTCCGGAGAAGCTTGGAGATAATCTGAGAGAAGTTGAAGTGAAGCAGCAATCCATAAGAAGCCTCAAGACTTTGCTGATGCCAATCCTAGGAAGCTTGAACAAAACTTTTAGAAATCTCAGGAGAAGCTTCAAAAGTGGAGTGTTCTCAGTTCAAAGGAACTTCTAAGAGTTCAAGCTTCAAAACCTTTTCGAGGCCAATTTTGCGAGGTTTAAACAGTTTCGTATGGTACTTTGAGAAGTGCAGGCAGCTTTTAAAAGCGAAGCCAATTTCAGAAGAGTTTCGGGAGAGCTTCAGAAAGATTTAGAAGAACTTCCGTAAAACTTGGAGAGAACTTCAGATGACTTGAGTGATGATGGAAGTGAATCACTTAAAAATCTGGATGGGACTTCAGATGTTTATAGAAAACAGTTCAAAATTTTTGAGAAACCCTTTTTGAACGAGTAGTTACAGCAGAACTTGAGGTAGGTTCAAAGAAAGTTCTTTTGAACATAGTAAATGTTCAAAGAGAATTTCGGGAAATTTCGGAGAGCAGCTTGATAGCATATAGCGAGTCAGAGGAAACTTAGTAACCTTTTAGATGGTGAATCTGGGGTGTTCCGAAGGGACTGGACTTCCTAGTCAACCTTAGAGAAAGTCCTATGGGAACTGTAGAGAAGGTTGGATATACTTTCAGAAATGCTTGATGTGAGCCTTGTTGGTCTAAAGGATGTGAACCTTGTTGATCAGTCGGTAAAGGCGTAGCAACAAAGCAGCACCATGTTGGAGAGGCTCGATTCGATTTCCAGGTTCCTGGTTTAGAAATTCTTCGTAAAGCAAAATTTTGTGAACCCCTGGGCAGACACGGAAAAAAATCCGTAGTCAGGAATCAGTTATATATTCCAGAACAAGCAAACAAGAACGGTGAAGTGAAATACGTAATCGTAAACTGGTTCACGTTTCAAGAAAAAAAAATCCTGAAAACTTGAACTAGTTCTCAGGTTTTCGTCTTTGGAAAAGGTTTTGTTTTCGTGTATGGTACGGTTGAATATACCATAAAAGTATGCATACTAATGCAAAAATGGCTCAAGATGTCGAAAGCTCTCAATTAAGAACTGCAAAAGTGTACTTAGAATTTGAGAGTCAACAATAAGCTTATTATGATTAGCAACCATTTAGTAATCCGGACAAGGCTTCAGAATTTCCAGGAAATCAATTCTTAGAAGCTTTAAAGTTGAACTTCAAAGATGTCCAGAAGATACTTCAAAAGCCCAGAAAGTTCTGGTGAGTGTGTGCTTTTTTGTGGAATATCTGTAACTAGAAAATGAGAAGAAATATTAGTAATTGCCATTTAATTCCAACTACTTTTATTGCTTGTCTTGACAAGATAAGCAATAATGGTAGTTGGAATTAAATGGAAATAACTAATATTTCTTCTCAACTTCTAGTCCCAGAGAGTTGTTAAAACTAGAAGGAGCTTCCGAAAATTCGGAAGCATATTCGAAAATGTTCGCTTCGAATTTTGAAAGATTGAAAGTTACTTATGAGAAGTTTAGAGAAAGGTTCAAGGTGTCCAGGGAGTTCCAAGTTAAATAGTAGAGTTTGCAGAGAATTTCAGACAAACTCGAATGGGAGTTTCCAAAAATGAGACATTTTCAGAGATGCACCAAACAATTTCAGAAATTTTGGTGAATCTCATACAAATTGGGAGGGAAATTAAGAACCTGTTTGGAAGGAAATTCTGGAAACTTTGAACAGAACTTCTGAAAAGTTCATAGGAAAGTTTCCGAAGAGTTCGAAGGGAATCTCAGAACATTTTTGAGCAGTCAGAAAGCTTCAGAAAATCCAAAGTATTTCCTAAGTGTTTCGAAAAGCTAGCGCAACATTTAGAGTATTTCAGAAAAGCTTGAGTCCATAGATATCCAGAGGAAACTCAAGATCTGTTTGGAGTGCAATTTTGGATACTTTTAAGAGCACTTTATGGACAATCATAACACGGTTTGAAATGCCAGAGAACACCTTTAAACTTCAAAATATTTGTTTTTGCGAAGTTCTGAAAGGAATTTAAAAACACCTTTAAGGGCGATTATTGGAAGTTGGAACAAAACTTCAACGATGTTAGACGAAAACTTGACTTTGTTCAGGTTCATGTATCGTTGAAAACCTTCGAGAAACCTTCTGAATCTTCATGAAACTAGTGATACTTGCAATTTGCAATTTTAGTTTTAAGGAGGTTTTATAGCAGTTTTCATGTCTCCAAAACCTTCAAAAACCAAAATTGTTACTTGGGATTTAAAAAAATTATCAAATCTTGTAATTTTCATTTATGTTCGAAGAATTGTTGTTCTGGAGTTTCTTTTGTCTGGTAAATTTTAATGACAATTGCGAACCTGTTTGTTTAGTGGATAGCATTGTCAAAATACTGTTGAGATCTTCCAAAATTATTTCAAAAATGCTTAAAGTAAAGCTCATACACATTTGGAAGGAACCTCTTGGAGGGAAATTCTGTCAAGTTTGACCAGTACTTCAGAAAAGCTTATGGGATGCTTTCTTTAGGAAATTCAAAGAAATTCCGAAATGTTTCGAGTAAATGAATGAAACTTCGGATTATTTCAGAGTCCATGGAAATCCAGAGGAAACTGAAAATCCTTTGGGAGTGCAATTTTTGATCGTTTGAAGAGAACTTCATGGACAATCATAAAAAGGTTTGAAATGTCAGAGAACATCTTTAAATTTCTAAAGATTTTTTTGACAAGTTCTGAAAGGAATCTTAGAAACACGAAGAGCATCTTAGAACATGAAGAGCAATCCTTGGAAGTTAGAACAAAACTTCAACGATGTTAGTGCTAAATATGACTTTGTTCAGGTTCATTTAACGTTAAAAATCTTCGAGAAACCTCCTGAATCTTCACGAAACTAGTGATACTTGAGTAACAAGTAACGTGTTCAGAAACCTGGCTGTTAAAACGTCCCAAGTAACCCTCTAGTTTTATCGAGGTTTTATAGCACTCTTTGTGCTTTCAGAACCTTCATAAAACCAAAATGTCAATAAGGTTTTAAGAAAATTAGCAAATCTTGTAATTTCCATTTGTATTGTTGATGTTCGGGAGTTTCTTTTACCTCGCAAACTTTATGACACTAGAGAAACTGTTTGATTGGTGGTGCGCGATGTCAAAGTGCAGTTTGTTCAAGTGTTTTGAAACCTTTTTAGAAACAATAACTCTTTTTGCGATTTAATCCTGGGGCATCCTGGTTGTCCCGGAGCCCAGAAAATGATCATTGAATCATTCCCAGAGTAGAGCCTGTTAATGAAAAACCACGAAGTTTGAGCCACAGTTTGAATTGTAATTGTAGGTTAATATGGCTTCTTCCGGCACTGATTTCGGGTTGAAAAATTAACAGTATCAACCTGAAACCAGAAAGTTTAAATTCAAGTTTGAAATACCCGTAACTGACGGTGTCGAGTGAATTGACTTAACTTTCCTCACTTTTGCCTTCATTCAACCCTGCGGCTTTGTGTACCCCAAAAACCATAGCCAAATTCGAACTTGACTTTCATTTTTCATGTACTTCGAATGTCGCACGCTGTTGTTCTTGTCGTTGAATGCACTTGCAGTGGGGCCCTGATGCGGCACGGCGTTCAATCACACATTTTTGGCATCCCCTCAAATAATGTTTCAACAAGCGTTACAAATCACCAAACGACGACGGTCGTTTCGGATTACCTTTTGCATCAACACTGCCCACCGCTAAGGGAAGCAGGGAGGGTGGGCCAATAACGCACTTGACCTGATCGGTTTGTTTTTAGATTCGCTGATCTCGGAAGTACTGGCAGCACATAAAGAAAGCACCGTGCGGATGAGTCATGAACTTGCCCCGCCCCACATCAATGTTGTTGCCTACGAAGGCAAAGACGAATGCGTAATAAAGCTACACAATCTGCATAACCGCACCGTCGCCAGTCGTGCTAAAGCCGATTTTCGCTGCCATCCATCGATCAGCTGGTTGTTGTTATTCGTTCGTTTTCTGTCGATGCGAGCGATTTAATTTTACTTCCTTTGAGGTTATGTAAAGGAGAGAAACGAAATTTTTCACGATCCAAATCGATTTGGCAACCACCCGAACGGTAGTAAGCTACTTAATCAAAATGTTCAGTTATTATTAGTCGTCGTCGTCGTCGTTGTTGTTGTTGTTGTTTGAGTTTGTTACTGCAGGTCCAGCTGTGCGGATCTAAGATCGGACCGAAAATTCACGGTTGATGAACAAAACAATCTATTTTCGGATCCAACGACGACGTCGATAGTCTCATTCTCGTCCCTTCCGTACTTGCTCTCTTCATCTCTCTTCCGTGAATTATCATCCGAAAGCAAGAAGAGAGTGGGTGGCTACGTTTTTCCAGACTTCCACACTACATCGGCTACGATCTCACACTCAATTCGACACATCAACCAAATCATAACATTATGCGATCATCACACCATTCCCGTTGACCACGCAGATAGAAGTGCCCCCTGTTGATAACGCCTCGAAGTCACGTGTTTCTTATCACGGACACTAGAGCCAAAACAAAAACTATCCAACTAACCGAAACTAGCCTGTCACAGTCGAAAAAATAAAATAATAACGAAACAAAAAATAAATAAGTGAACGATCAACACGCGCCCGAATTTGCGAAACAAATGAGATCACTTGCACAGAGTCGTGATCTGACTATACACTGAGACTGACCCATCATCACTTTAGGGAGTGCAGCTTAGACTGTCTCTCTCTCTCGCACTCACTCACTCTCCGTGCTGGTTTCTTCTCGTTCACTTGCGCGAGACATACCGCCGAATAGAACATCGAGTGAAACTGACCACTGTCACCACTCTTCGACACCGAAGCTCGGGCACACTCACATACACTACATCTAGATCAACTTGATCATCATTAGAATCGGCGTTCATTCATCGAAGAAGAGCGTTTTAGCTGAAAGGGAAAACTTTCAATCCCGCTAGGGAAAAGCTTAGCTCAAAGCAACCGATGGAAAACATATGATCGGTTGATCATGCGCTGAAGTGGCGAATATCGAGGGGACTCTCGATCAATGATGAAAAACGGTGACATTTCCCAGGAACGGAACTGGGCGTTTCACGAAAATGACATTTTCGAATCTAAAAAAAACAACATTTGCTCACAAGTTTCATTAGACCAAAATGCAAAATTTGAGCTCAATCGGACATGGTTTAGGGGTGCCTTAAGTCGTTCAAAATTTTAACATTTTTACCCATGAAAATTTGTCCGAAAAATTTGAAACTATTCAAAAAATAATTTTGACTGCAAGAAACACCCTAATGGAAGAACCTTCCCAATGAAATATCACACACAGATTATAAGATGCTGTATAATATGTCAGGAATCAAAAAACTTTACTCCGAATACTGAATGCAACTCACATTTCGGGGAAAAGGAGGGACCATCAGGGCACCCAAGAGACACGAATTTGATATGGAGCTTGGGACTGCCTGCTTTCCCTTTTGATAAAACTTTTCGCGGAACGAGGGCGACCTCTTCGAGCCCATATCTTTTGAGTTTATTATATTAATCGAGAGCTTGTTTGTTTTGCTGTTTGTGTGAACTTGCATCTGGAAGAAGATTCTTTTGTCTGTTCCCTCCGATTCAGCTTAAGTGTCTCAGTTTATGGGTCCACCCACCGTTTTCGGCCCTTCATCCAGGAACTTGAAGATCACAAACAGCAATGCAATCTTGTTTAAATCGTTTTTTTTTCTTCAGATTATTCCAGTGCTATAGGGAGCTCCCTTGCTACAATTTATGGTAGAATCTCATCATCATCATCATCGTCATTTGTAGCAAAACAAGTGATTTTTTTTCTTAGATAGAACGTTTTGATAACTTGAGCGAGAGTTGATGTCCGGGCGTTACGTCGAATCACATTTTGGGAACCAGAGTGAATGCTTTTTTGATTAAAATGAAAACCTAATGAATTCCTTCTTACACATTTAGAAATTATCGCCAACTCTGGTAATTTTAACCGAATTCTGAGCAGCTCAACTGTTCGATAATAGATGGACCAGTCTATTAAGACGTTTAGACATGATCACGGCTAAATCGATGAGGTTGGACATCAATAGAAGCAAAGTTGCCAGAGGGCACGAAATGCATCTACGGACTCTTTTTTTATCAGGTCTTTCAACCGTGTATTTGGATGAATTGGCGTGGATTGTTCTTTATATTGTATTACTAGACTACTAAACTACACAACTAAATGTATTATACCTTAAATTTTAAATTTCAATCTCAATTTCAGTCAGCAAGATAAGGCGCTAATCTTGGTAAATTATTGCCAGACTTTTGGTTCAAATACCAAAAGTCCACCCACAGACAAAAGGAGCATAAACTAATCTTGCTAGCATCTATGCTTCCAACGATAAAATACAAATTACCACATTATTTAACGCTATATGGAAGCGTTTGGTACGGGAGGTCCACGCTTTCTTCCTTCCCTTGATTCGAAGTAGTAGAGCGATTTCAGACACTTTTGCTTCGCAGTTGGCCTGGCCGGTGACAAGAAAAATGATGCATTTAGGAAGTTGTCTTTTTTCAAGATGTTTTCAAGAATTGGTTAGGTTAGTGTAAGATTATATTAGATAAGAAATCGAACACCCTGTATTTTGTATGAATTCATATCATCGGAATATGGAAGGGACCCGATTGAAGCGATTTGGATGGGGAGAGTGAGAATGCTCCCCATTGCTAGCAGTTTGCGAATAGAGGAAGGGCTCTTTTTCTCACTCATTGGGACATCCTCTTGTTGGATAGCTCGCATTTTTGACCATTTTTTCAATCTTTTTGTTGGAAGGAGACTCTTTATAATTCCGTGGATACGTTTAAGTGATGTCGTCTATCGATCCATCCAACCCGTGTTTGGCCCTTCATACAATGACAGGATGAAGACAATCAATAGTTATTGAAGCTTGATCAAATTAAACAGAGAGAAGAGCCCGTTGCTGTCGGATTTAGTTTCCATGCTGCAATGAGAGGTAGTACATATCATATCAAAATAAATCGCTCCTTTAGATATAGACGAAATCCATCTTTGAAAGTTATAATAATCCGCAAGTTTGGGTTTCAGAGTGAATTCCCCTTAGGGCCTATTCATAAACCACGTACCACCCCCTCCCCCTTGTAGACTTTTCTCCATACATTTTATTTGAAATTTTGTATGGAGCGTACACTTTGGTCAGACCCCCCTCCCCCAGAAAAGTCTACGTGCTTTATAAATAGCCTCTTATGAATTTCAAGTGAATCTCTCTATCGAATTAAAAAATTGATGAATCCACAGAATGCAGATACAAATTATTCAAAATTTGAGACTCAGATCAAATGCTTCATTGAGATTCAGAATGAATCGTTTGATTCAGAGTGGATTCCTCATATTTCAGAACATTAGTCTTATCATTGTTTATTATGCTGACTTTCAGCCTCCTGTCACCAGAATTAAGCCTTCTTTGAGATTTAAAGTAAATCCTTTGTTTTGGGATTCAGAGTAAATCATTCGTTAAAAATACGAATGAATCCTTCTTTGCGATTTATAGAGATCCTCTCTTGCGAATCAAAGCGAATTGCTCTAAATGATTCTTTCGTTGGTAATACGAATGAATCCCGTATTGGAATTACCAGTGTTTAAACACATCTTCTTTTTTCTTTTCCTTTCACTCTCTTTCTTTTCACTTTCTAATAATCCCTCTTTAAACCAGTTTCTTTTTTCTAGTTTCATCCTTCCCCTTCTTTACCCTGGTTTTTTTTCCCTTTAAAATCCAAAAACCATCTTTTTGGTGCACCATCTCTCTCCTCAGTTCTCAGCGCATATCTGTTTAGAATTCAGAGTTAATTCTTCTTTGAGTTGTAGAAGGAGATGTCTCGCTCATCGCCATGAGGCACCAAGAGTGGACAGCAATGTTTTTTTGCTAGAATGAAAGATATGAAGAGAAAGTTGAAAGTTCCGTCAGTGTACGGTAGGCTAGAAATAGAACAGAGGTATTGAAAATTGAGTGAAAGGGCATGGTAAAGTAGTATTCGAACCACAGGCGCTTCATTTGCCTAACATCCCACTATGGGGTAGCTCGAGGAGCAGATCACCCTGCCACCTCGACGAGGGTGATCTGCTCCTCGAGCTACCCCATAGTGGGATGTTAGGCAAATGAAGCGCCTGTGGTTCGAATACTACTTTACCATGCCCTTTCACTCAATTTTCAATACCTCTGTTCTATTTCTAGCCTACCGTACACTGACGGAACTTTCAACTTTCTCTTCATATCTTTCATTCTAGCAAAAAACATTGCTGTCCACTCTTGGTGCCTCATGGCGATGAGCGAGACATCTCCTTCTACATCATAATCGTTACTCCACGCACGGAGAACACAAACATAACAATTAATGTATTTTTTTGTTTCCCCTTTTTTTTAAAAAAGATTTTTTCCTTCCGGGGTTCAAAGACAATCCATTTTAGGGATTTAGTATCCCTAAAATTGTTAAAGGGTGTCCACGATGAAATTGCCACACTATGAAATTGCTCTAACTTTTTAACCGTTGGGTAGAATTCAATGAAAATTTGGGTGGATTTAGTTCATAGTGCATTATTTACATCCTGCAAGTTTTAAAGTCCTGTGATCAAAACTCGCGGAAATGGAGTCGAAAGAACAGCTCGTGCGTGATAAAATCTTGCGCATTCATCACGAGAACAAGGATCTCTCGCATCGTTCCATCGCTAAAACGTTGGGAATCGCGAATTCCACGGTGTCGCGAGTGATTAAGCGGTTCGAGGAACGGTTGACCACCGATCGGAAGCCCAGAAGTGAAGGAAAAAGTATTCCGTACAACACCAAAAATCACAACCGCGTAGTTGGGGCCTTCAACCGAAATCCGAACGCCTCCGTTCGGGATGTGGCTAAGAAGCTGCACCTAAGCCGAAGTTTTGTCCAGAAGGCCAAAACTAAGGCTGGGCTTCGAACGTTCAAGGTACAAAAGGCCCCTAATCGCGACGAGAAGCAGAACAAGTCCGCCAAAACCCGTGCCAGGAAGTTGTACCTCAACATGCTGACGAAAGTTGAACGCTGCATCATGGACGACGAAACATATGTGAAGGCCGACTTCAAACAGATCCCCGGCAACCTGTTTTTCACGGCCAAGGATAAGTTCAGCGTTCCGGAGCATGTCCGCACTCAGAAGATGTCCAAATTTGCGAAGAAATTCCTGGTTTGGCAAGCCATCTGCACGTGCGGGAAGCGGAGTGCACCTTTCGTGACCCAGGACACGATGAACGGACAGGTGTACATAAAAGAGTGCCTCCAGAAGCGGCTGCTTCCTCTCCTGAAGGCCCACAACGTCCCAACAATCTTCTGGCCGGATTTGGCCTCATGCCACTACTCCAAGGACGTGCTGAAGTGGTATGCGGACAATAAGGTCAATTTCGTGCCGAAAATGTTCAACCCTCCCAACACTCCGGAGCTCCGCCCCATCGAGAAGTACTGGGCGATTATGAAGCAGCACCTTCTTAAACAACCTAAGGTAGTGAAGACAGTCGAGGAACTGAAGAAAGTATGGGTTTACATGCAAAAAATGGTTGATTCACAGGTTGTGCAGAATCTTATGGCCGGGGTTAAGGCCAAGGTGCGGGCATTTGCGTATGGACTGTAAATAAAATACGAGTAAAATGGTAAAATGAATGAAGTTTAATAGTTATTTCTCAATCCCTGAAAATTTGATGGCAATCGGATGAAAACTCGAATTTTGCGAATCAATTTTGTGTGTGGCAATTTCATCGTGGACACCCTTTATAAATCCTTCCCCTTTTCAATTGTTGTAAATCCGTCTTTAAAATGCATTACAATCCACTTTTTGGAATTCAGTCTTTCTTACAGATTTAGAGTAAATCTATCTGAATAAATGCCTCTTAAAGATTGAAAGTTCCATCTAAATCTATTCTGCCTAAGAATCCCTCTTTAAAATTCGGAGTAAATCTATATTTGTTAGTCAGAGTAAATCTTTCGGGTTTGAATCGCTCTATTACTTACAGAGTGGGAATACCCACATCCCACTTAATTTTTACTTAGGGTTCATGAATACATTTCTTTTCGAAAGTCAGAGTGAGTTCCACTGGAGGGAGTTTTGGCTGAATCCGAGATTAAAAAATAAACCTCTTTCAAGGATTCAGAATAAATCTTTTCAGATTCATTCTGTCGCTTTCTGTGAATCGAAATTAATCCCTCGATGTGATTCAGAATAAATCCCTTTTCGAGATTCAGAATAAATCCCTCTTTTGGATTCAGGATCGATCATTTATTGAGATACTATCGTTGAAATTCACATTGAAACCCTCTTGGGGTGTCATAGCGCATTACTCCTTAGGATACAGGCAGAATCCTTCATTGATAAAACGAATAAATCCCTGTTTGGAAATCTTAGTCAGTCTCCCTTTGAGATTCAGTGCGAATTCATCGTTTAAACTGAGAGTGATTCCCATTTTTGTAATTCAGAGAAAATCCTTCTTCGTAAGAGAAAGTGATTCTATCGTCGGGATTCAGGGTACAGAGTCAATCCCACCTTGAGATTCATGGCAAACCTCTCCCTACGCCAGAGGTATCTGTCTTAGTGATTTAGCAACTCTCTTTGGAATTCAGAATGTATATCTTTTTTTTTTGGATTCAGAGTGGAACCATTTTTGAGAGTCAAAGTGAATCCCTCTCTGAGATCCACTCTGGGTCCCTCTTGGGGATTCGGAGTGTTTCCCGTTTTCGTTTGAGGCTCAGAGTGGTTTTCTTTATGAGATTCAGAACGAATTCCCGTTATGAGTTCGGAGGCAACGCCTTTTTTGGATTTATAGTGAAATTAGTGGAATTTAGAGGAACTCAATTCAACTTCAAAATTCATAGTTAATCTTCTTTCGGTTTCATAGTCTTTGAGATTCTGTGTCTCTCTCTTCAGGTTCAGAGCGAACTATTCTTTATGTCTCGACTCCTGATGGTTTTAGAGTGAATTTCTTTTTGAGATTCAATGGGGCTTGGCTGTTAGGGATAAAACTGCTTCTTAGAAGTTTGGAAGGAATCTTTTATCGGCATTCAAAGTGAATTTCTTATTCTGATTCATACGGAATATCTCTTTGCGATTTCAATATTGTTTTCTTGGAATTCAGAGTAAGTCATTCTTTGAAATTCAAAATGAATACCTCTTTGGGATTTATAGCGATCCGGTGTTTGAGATTCAAAGTGAAATGTGCTTTAAAATTAATATTGGAGGCTTTAAAATTAATAGTATTACGAATGAACCTCTTTTTTAAATTCATAGGCAAATGCCTCATCCTTTTGGGATTCGGAGTGAATTTCTCTTTTCAACTCATTCCCTAAATGCCATTCCATTGTTGTGATTTTTTTGAATTCACTTCCTGGGATTTAGAGCGAATGACATTTTAGGATTCAGCGTTAATCCATCTTTGAGATTCATAGTGAATCACTCTTTGGCGCTCAGAGTATTTTCCTCTTTGGGATTCAGAGTTAATTCCCTTTTGAGGCCCTTTTGGGTTTCTTTTTGGGATTCATGGCGAATTTCCGTTTGGAGTTCGAAGAAAACGCCCATTTTGGATTTCAAATGAATCCCTCTTTGAGACTCAGATTGAATTCCTCTACGAAACTGATAGTAAACATTCAATCATTCATTCTTTCGATTTCAGAGAGAATTCGTTTTTGAGATTCGATTTCTCTCCTTCAGGTTCGGAGCGAATTGTTCATAAGATCGTGACTCCGGATGGTTTTATGAGTGAATCCCTTCTTTTTGAGATTCAGAGGAAATTCGCTGTTAGGGAAAAAACTTTAACTTCTCTTTAAGACACTGTTACTTTGAGGTTTTGAACTGATCTTTCATCGTGGTTCAAAGTGAATTTCTCATAATAATTCAAATGGAATCCCTTTTTATGATTTCAATAAACCCTTTTTTGGAATTCAGAGTAAATCATTCTTTGAAATTAAAAATGAATACCTCTTTGGGATTGAAACGGCGACAGTGGTGTAGTGGTAAGCGTGGTTGGCTCTCACCCCCAGTCGGTCGAGTATCAATTCCAGGCGGGATTTTGAGCCAAAATACTTAACAGCTTCCTCACAAATACGAAACAAATACGAAACAATACGAAACAACAACGAGATTTATTGCGGTCCGGTGTTTGAGATTCAGAGTGAATTGTTCTTCAAAATTCATAGTGGATCCTTTATAAGTATTACGAATGAATCACTTTTTTTAATTCATAGGCAATCTCTTGACAATTCAGAGTTAATTTGTCTTTTAAAACTTGAGCGATTCCCTTATTTTGATACACAGAAAATATTTTTTTGTGATTAAGATTCCATCGTTGGGATAAATTTATTGGAACTCTCTTCACAGTTTCATACATTCACAGATTCAGAGCTAATTACTCCTTAGGATTCAGCGGTAACACACCTTTGAGGTTCATAGTAAATGTCTCTTTGGCGCTCAGAATAAGTTTCTCTTTGGGATTCATAGAGAATCCTTCTTAGAGCTATATTGTCGTTCCTTGGGATTCAGAGCGAGTCGCCTTGAATCTCTTTTTGTGATACAGTCTTCTTCTTTCTTAGCTGCTTCCACAATTAGCTTATTGCTAGATCTCAACTTAGTATTCTAAATGCACTTCCACAGTTCATAATTGGCAGCTTTCGATGCCAGGTACCATTTTTGCATAAGTATAGTTGTGTGGCAAGTCTATTCATATCCTATGCCCAGGGAGACAAGAAACGAAAAACTCTTAAACCTGACCGGGAATCGAACTTAGCCACCTCCAGCATGGTGTTGCTTTGAAGTTGCGGCTTTGTCGACTGAGCTAAGGCAGGCCCTACAGAGTGGATCCGATCCGGGACTCAGCGCACCTCTTTGAGTTTTAGACTTATTTCCTCATTCAGTTTCCACCTGAATCCCTCTCTGAAAATCAGTTTGCACCCCTCTTCGGTATTCAGGACGAGTTCTTCTTTGAGATTCACAGTGATTCACTTTTGGATTATGAGTGAATCCCTCTTCAAGAATGCGATTGAATTCCTCTTCGGAATTAATTGAGTAACCGTGTTGGAATTCAGCATCTCTCCTTGATAAGATTCACAGCAAATTGCTTTTCAGGTTTTGAATCTTGCCGATTTTCAGAATGTATCTTATTTTTTCAAAGTGGGATTCTCTTTTTTGGGATTCTGGGAAAATTGATTTTCGAGATTCAGTGCTTCTTTTGGATTTAGTGTTTCTTTTTTGATGTTCAGATTGAATTCCTCTTTTGGAACATCTAGTTTTTTCTTCTATGAGATTTATAGGGATTCTTGGTGCACAGAATAATTTCATGTAATCAGAATTGTTCCCTCGTTAGGTTTAAAAGTGAATACGTCTTCGTCATTCAACATCTTTTCTTTGGATTCATTTTTTTTAATCATGCTAGTGTTCAGAGCGCGTATCTTTTTATGATTCAGAGTAGATTTGTTAGATAATATAAACCACCTACATTTGTGAGTGGCCCCAACAGCATCCTTACTGTTGGTTTAAATCGGTCCTCAAACTCGATATTTTAAAGTATTTTTAGTATTCCATTGAAATAAACCAACCGCACATGTGAGTGGCCCCAGCAGTATTACTATTGTTGGTTTAAAACTCAAATTTTAATCTATTTTGTTTATCTATTTCAATAAACCACCTACACTTAGGAGTGACCCCAACAGCATCCATATTGTTGGTTTACATCTGCTCTCAAAATCAATAATTTAATGAATTTTTGTATTTCATTGAAATAAACCTCCCACACTTGTGCTGCTGGGGCCACCATCAATACTGTTGATTTAAATCGGTTCTTTAACTCGAAATTTTAACGTATGTGTGTAATCTATTGAAATAAACCACTCACTCTTTTGAGTGACCCCAACGGAATCCTTTCTGTTGATTTAAATCGGTGCTCAAACTCGATGTTTTAACATATTTTTTAATTCTGCTAAAATAAACCACCCACATTTGTAAGTGGCCCCAACAGCATCCTTAGTGTTGGTTGAAATCGGTTCTCAAACTCGATGTTTAAACGTATTTTTGTATTCTGCTGAAATAAATCACCCACCCTAGTGAGTGGAGTTGGTTGTAATAGGTGCCAAAATTTTAATAGTATTACTGTGCATATCTGTACACAAAATAAACCGGGAACATAGTAAAATATCTTCTTCGGAAACGATGTCAGTTGAATTCAGAAACCCAACCACTCAGTGATTTCTCGGGGAAGTGTAGTGGACTTCGCGGCATCCCTCAAAGCGAGTACCACGTCAACTCATTCCTACCCATTCTCTACTTGACCCGCATTCGGACGTGGCCAGCGCAGGTATTGCCTATTATAACATTGAGATCACTTGTTCTTACACATTGAAGATGTATGTTAGTCCCAAACATCATCTGTTGGGTCTCTGTGTAATTACAGCTGATCTGGCAATAACGGAGTAGCAGCTATCGGGCGGTCAATCATGCTCATACTCATACTCATGCTCAGAGTAGATTAGCTAGATTAGTCAGTGGGTTAAAAAATCCCTCTTCTGGATTCAAAGTGAATCGCTCTCTAAGATGCAGATTAAATTCTTGTTCGGAGTTCATAGCCAATCCTTCTCTATTAGCACACTTGTTGCAAATGAGTCAAAATAACTGCAGTGTGACCTAATTGAGTCATAATCAAGTCGCTGTAACATATTATGACAGATTTGTGTTGCTAGGGTTCTTGTGGATCCATAAAGTATCTATCTTTGATTCTCAGAGGTATTCCCTCTTTAGAATGTTCAGAGTGAATCTAAAAACTAAAAATACAGATCGAATTACATTGTAAATTTTGGAAATTATAAAATTGATTCCTGGGAAGTACCGCTTGGATCCGTTTTCAGAATGCAAAATTAGCCGCTCTCTTCAATTCAGTGTGAATTTGACTGCTGGAGTTATCTTTGTACTTTTCGGAAAATTCTGAGAAATGGTAACAGAATCTCCCCAAGGGTTCAATCAACCATTTTGTACAATTATGGGGAATAAAAAAAAAAAAAACAAAAAACCCAATTTCAAAAAAAACCCCCCCCGGTATTTTTACTGGAGATACTTAAATTTTTGAGTTAACTTAAAATTGTCGTATTCAGTTCACCATCAACAAAAGTCAAACTCTGATTGCATCGTTCTTGTCTACACAGAAAAAAAATCTGAATTTTCATTGTGGTGTAAATATCAGAGCATGTGAAATTGTGTTTTATTCCACACGAAACAGCAACTTGCATGAAACAGTTCTAACAAAGAAGAGTTTTTGCATACAACATTATCAACAATGTATGGAATATCCCAGAACTTTACACGATTTATAATTTAAATGTGTGTGTTTTGTGACGCTCCATTTATGTGCATGATATTGATCAGAAATTCACACTAATTTTTCGAGCTGTGTAGGATTCAGAACGATTACTGTTCTTCGATTCTAAGAGATTATTTTTTTCGAAATTCAGTAAGAATCCGATAGCGGAGCTCAGAGTGAATAATTAAGCGTCTGGATTAATAGCATTTTTGGAACTCATTACCTTCACCGTTCATGTAGAAAACGATGAAGCACTATTTAGGCAGCGCCGTCAATCGGCGCTATTACTCAGCCGTATTCAAACCAAAAAACATGATTATTTGAACATGTAAAGTGCAATACATACACTAATCATGAAAAAAAAATCAAGTCACTTGGTTTGATTAAGGCTGAGTTAAAGCAATAGTGAAGGGAATTGGTTGCTACTAAAGTATTATTCCGTCCTACAAGAATTTTTATGAGTTTGGAACTTCAATAAACTAGAAGCAAACCTTGTTGACGAGCTTGCAAGCGATTTTTTTATTTGAAATCGTATGTAAAAACGAAGACCCGCTTGAAGAAAATTCTAGTTCATTTTCAAGCCCTAACAACATAGTTTTACAAAATATTGTTTGGATGTTTATCGTAGGCCGAACTGATTCTCCAGGATTTATAATTTACTCGTTTTTTCGGATGGAGGAAAATCACAAAACAATTTTTGCATTTTGAAGAATATTTCAGATTCTGATGCTTGAATTTTTGAACATCGGAAACATAGTTCAATGATCAGTTTTAGGATTTAAAAGATGATCGTTTCACATAACACTAAGTCCACAAAAAGCCCATTTCAGAAGTTCAATCGAACTTCAATAAGCTATCTTTGATTGACGATCGATTTTGAGATAAATGAGCTAGAAATAAAAATTGTATGCTTCTGAGGCATGAATCAAGCCTTGAAGAAATTCTAAGCAGATTCAAATAAAAACTTGCATTAACTAGAAACTAGAAGCTCACTAAAAATCAAAAGGTAAATATAATTCACTGAAAATTTCAAGTAGTTTTGAGACAAAAAAAAGTTTAAACGTATTTTACAAAAATAACAAAATCATAATATTTAATGTCTTGGCAATGATGGAGAGATATTATAAATAAATACAGAAAAACATCCTGAAAAATTTTAAATTTAGATTTAAAAAAAAAAAATAAATGATGAAAACATGCACAAGTCATTTAAGAGATATATCTGGACACATTTAAATACATTGATGACTAACGGAATGTCCGCCAGCAACGAACTCCGAGCAGCGATATCCACCCACTCGCATCTTCCAAAAGATGACCGGAAAACCAAAATGAAAATAATCTCCTAACGAGACGCGCAACTGATATTTCTCTTAACCAAACACGACAGCCCAAATGGTCCCGTTTGAATCAACGTTCCTCTTACTTTTTAACATTCTAAAAAGGAATCTACATGCACAAATCAAAACAATGAAAAACGATTAACCCGAACTTATTCATAAACAGCCCAGGCCACACAGATCGGATCGGAAAAGCACGATAACTATTTTTAGCGACCGATTTCGGCACCCGAGTGCGCTTGCGCCAAAGCATCATGCACTTCATTCTCACTCGCAGCTTCTTGTGAGTTTTATTTCTAATCTTGCATGCAAGTCACCGCTAACGGTGCCCGGACAATAGATGGCACTTAGTTGTTCTTTATTACTAATGTTAAGCAGAGTGATTTTCCTTGTAACTAAGCTACGGTTGATGCACAGAAAAGTAATCCGCTCCGCTTTGATAACCACCAAAGTAGCAAATGAGTTTGGTAATGTTAATAATATTACAATACTTTTCTCGAAACCCGTTGTAGCTCATCCGGAGCCCTCCGGTATTCCGGAAGGTTCCGGAGACGCGCGTAAATTAGAGCCACCAAGTGGGCGTGCAAACTGCAGCCCACTCGGCCCTCTAACAAACGCGCCCACGCTGCCACGTCGAAAACGGATTCTTCGATCAATTGCATGTTTGTTTTGAGGTGTAAAAAATGGAAATATTTTACCTTAACTGGCGTCCTATCTTCCCTCTCTTTACGATCCCGGTCCTTGGGGTGGCGGCGCAAGGACTTATCCTCCCGGTGGCGGTCACGGTTCCGTCGGCGACTTGAGTCCGGACTGCGGCGGTGGTGCGAGCGTTTCGAGCGTTCCCTCCGTCGGCGGGATGAACCATCAAAGCTGTGAATGGAAGGAAATTGTCGTTAGATTTTTGAAGTAATGAATGGAAAATTAAAGTATCAGACGATACAGCACCAGGTAATGTACCACTGCATGGATGAGATAATCGAACCCAGATTTTGAACTAAAACAAGCCAAATCGGAAATTGAAGAAAACTACTACAGGACCATCACAGCATGCAGACTCCGACGATAGATCATTGCTTCCGTGGGGTGCACTTGACGCGGCCGCAAATCACGACGCACTGACTGACACTGACGGAATGCCATCCCTCAGCGGGATTTGATTAGAGGGAAAATACCACAATCGCCAATAAATAGAACAAACGCAAATGAAAGTGCGAATGTTGAGACACAAGGAGGAATACAGCACCGGCGTGTATCAGAACAGAAAATCCTTCGCCCACTTGGTAAGGGCAACAACACCAAACCGGCGCGCGGTGGAACGTTCTAACGAGGGAAAACACGACAACGAGGGGAAAGAAGCGGAAACGCGCTACAATAGTGGTCAGGTTTGGTTTATTTACTACTTATTCTGAACAAATGAACGCCGCGACGACGAAGACGGAGTAATCGGATTTTCACTGAAAGGTCTTTTTCAGTGGTGCAAACATTGATTGCCTGAAATGGAACAAATGATTCGAGAATTTCTATTGAAGAGCAACACATGAAACGATAGTTTTTATTTACATCGTAGCATAAACTTGTTAATATAAATGAAACCCAAATTTAAACCAAACATGAGAATTCTTCCTACTGTTATGAAAATTTGTATGCAGGGGTTTTTGGGACCGGAAAAGGCTCTTATGATGGTTCGAGATTCTTCCCCCGTCTGAAATGGGGGAGGAGCTCCCACACAATTGAAACACCAATTTCTGCACAACTCGAGAACTAGTCAAGAAAATGGAACCAATGTTGGCATGTGGGGGTTTTTGGAGACACGAAATGTATCTATGGTAGTCTGAGACCCCTCCCCTATCAGGAAGGGATCATACAAATGAAATAGATTTTTTTTTGCATAACTCGAGAACTAATCAAACAAATGGAACCAAATTTGGCATGAGGAGTTTTTTGAAGGCAAAAAATGTTTCCAGAGTAGTTAGATACCCCTCCCCTCTTTGGAAGGGGGGAGGGGGCTCTCATACAAATGAAACGCGAATTTTAACCAAACATGAGAATTATCCCTACTGTTATGAAAGTTTGAATGCAGGAGTTTTTGGAGCCGGAGAAAGGTCTAATGATGGTTAGCGACTCTTTCTCCGTCTGGAAGGAGGGGGGGGGGGGCGCCCATACAAATGAAACACAAATTTCTGCATAACTCGAGAACTAATCAAGCAAATGGAACCAAATTTGGCATGTGGAGGTTTTTGAAGGCAATAAATGTTTCCATGGTGGTTCGAGACCCCTCCCCTCTTTGAAAGGGGGCGGGGGTTGCTCTCATAAACAATAACCACAAATTTTAACCAAACATTAGAATTATCCCTACTGTTATGAAAATTTGTATTCAGGAGTTTATGGGGCCGGAGAAAGTTCTTATGATGGTTCGAGACTCCTTCCCCGTCTGGAAGGGGG
This sequence comes from Aedes koreicus, assembly GCA_024533555.2. Lineage (NCBI taxonomy): Eukaryota > Metazoa > Arthropoda > Insecta > Diptera > Culicidae > Aedes > Aedes koreicus. The sequence continues at coordinate 75,111 of JAHHFK020001538.1, read as the reverse complement.
GGCTCCAATACACATGAAACACACATTTCTGCATAACTCAAGAACAAATTAAGCAAATGGAACCAAATTTGGCAAATAGAGGTTTTAGTAGGAGAGATATATTTCTATGGTAATTTTCCGCTCTCTGAAAACAGGGGAGGCTTCCTCTTGAATGAAACACAAATTTCTGCATAACTCAAGAACTGATCAGGCAAATGGAATCAAATTTGGCAAGCGGAGGTTTTTGAAGGAACGATATGTTTCTTTATTAGATTGAGACCTCTCCGCCATCTGGAAGGGGGGCTCCCATAAAAATGAATCACATTTTTTTTGCCTAACTCAAGAACAAATCAAGCAAGTGGAACCAAATTTGGCATGTGTAGGTTTTTAGAGGCATGAAATAATTCTATGGTAGTTCAAGATCCATCCCCCTCTTTTAATTAAGGGGGGGGGGGTCTCTCATACAAATGGAACAGAAATTTCTGCAGAACTCGAGAACTATTCCAGCAAATCAAACTACATTTGGCATGTGGGGGTTTTAAGAGGCAGGATTTCTATATACATAAAAATGAATTTCTGTCTGTCTGTCTAACTCTTATAGACTCAGTAGCTAGGGTTTAGGGGTTTTTGGGACTGGGAAGGTTCTTATGATTGTTTGAGTCCCCTCCCTACTGTGGAAGGGAGGCTCTCATACAAACGAAATTTCGGCATTACTCGAGAACTAATCAAGCAAATGAAACAAAAAAATTGGTATTTGGGGGGGTTTGAAAGCAATGATTGTATGGTGATTTGAAGGGGGAGAGCTATCATACAAATGAAACACAAATTTCAACCAAAAATGAGAATTATCCAGGTAACTGAAACACAACATGTGTATTTCTCGGGTAAGAAGCATGTTCTGATAGAAGTTTGAACCCCTTCTTAGTCAAGAAAAAAACTCGTTCCGAAAACCAACCATAAAAGTGCCAGTTCTTTTACATTTGCATTCATTTAGTTGCAAGCGTAGCAGCGCATGCACCGGGCTCAGCTAGTAAAGAATACAATGTATTAAACTATCAATAGGGATTGATTTCAACCAACAGTAAGTATACTGTTGAGTGTGTGGTTTATTTAAGAGGACTTCAAATATATACGAAACAGTCGGGTATGAAAACCAATTTAGAGCAACAGTAAGGATACTGTTATTAAGGAATAATACAAAAGCATCGACGATATCGCATATGGTAATCGTAAGTTAGGATACTGTTGGGGCCACATACAAGCCTGTGGTTGTTTTAACAAGAACACAAACAAATATTAAGGTATCGTACATGGGAACCGATTTAAACAAACAGCAAGGATGCTGTTGTAGCAAACCAAGTGTGTTGGATTTTTTCAGTAGAGATTCAAAACATTTAAATGTCGAATAAAGGAACCGATTTGAACCAACTGTAACGATGTTAGAAGGTATATTTGAGAAGAGTACAGAAACTTTAAAATATTCCGTATGTGAGCCAATTTAAACCAACAGTAAGGATAGTAATAGGATCACGCAGTGTGTATGCGTGTTTTTTTTTCATTATGTCTCGCACTTCTAGCAGAACCTAGAAAATTTCACTTACCACAGCTATCTGAATGCTAATGGGGTTTAGGCAGAGTAGTTCATATTCACCAGAATGCGAACTACTGATCCTAAACCCTATCAGCTTTCAGATGCTGACGGGGAAAAAAGAATACCAGAACACTTTATCGGGTCACTTTGGTTCAACATTTGGCCTCAAACCTGATGTTCCCCCGATAATACCTTATGGCATTACTTCGCCGGGGGTCTTGTCAGTGCCGCTACGCTTTTTCGACGTCTCTCGTACTATTTTTTTTCGGCTGCGACGTGTCTCTTCGATGAAGTATCCTTGGATGGGAGGGGAGTGTGGGAAGGGGCACGAAGGGAACCTGCACAACCTCTACTGGTGCATGTTCCTGTGCTTGCTGGCAACACTGGCTGTGCTGCGTACCGCTGCGGCATGTTCTGGCTACTGCACTGTTCGTCTTGCTTTTCGGACGAACGGGTTGGATACCGAGGATTCTGCGATTCCGGTTGGATAATGTCTTCCGGTTCGCAGACATCCCAACGACCCAAATCCGGCGGATCGTCATGATCAATACTACTCGGCGCCGGACTTCATATCTTCAAGGTAAGGAAGGTGCCTAACCGAAGCGATAAACAGAATACGGTGGCAAAATCCCGCGCCAGGAAGCTGTACCGCAAGTGGTTGGTGCAGCCGGTATGCATCGTAATGGACGACGAGATATACACTAAAGCGGACGCCAAGCAGATCCCCGACCTGGAGTTTTTCGTCGGCAAGTCTCGCCTGGATGTTTCGGAGCAGTTCCGGGAGAAGAAGGTCGAAAATTTGCCAAGAAGTACTTGGTGTGGCAAGCCGTACATAACGGCCGGCACCATCAACGGCCAAATATTTAAAGAAGAATGCCTCCACAAGTACCTGCTATCCTTCCTCCGGTCCCACGAAGGTGACACTCTGTTTTGGCCGGATGTGGCATCGTGCCATTGCGTGAAACCGGTGATAGATTGGTGCGAAGCCAACGATGTTGTTTTTGTACCGAAGGAGACAAGTCCACCAATCTCGCCAGAACTTCGCCCAACAGAAAAATTATAGGCGATTATGAAGGGCAAGCTCCGGAAAACAGGAAAGGTCTTCAAAAACGACAAGGATTTGAAGAAAGAGTGGATGAAAGTGTGTAAGCAAGATGGCGCAAGTTTTGCACAGAATTTGATGGGTAGCGTCCAAGGTGCGGGCATTTAGCCTAGGAGAGGAAGTAGAATAAACAAACTTCGCAAAAACATGGATTCACCGGAAAGTTTCAAAACTATACGACTAAAATGAATTTTTGATGATCATTTTTGTCTGTTGCATTTTTTTTCGAGTACAATTTTCAGTCCCCGGCGGTGGCTATAACCTACTCCGACGAAGAATTCCTAGAAGATCTTCCAGGACCAATGCTACCCGGGCAGGTTCCGAGGTCAGCCATGCGATTCCGTTGGAGAAACACTTCCGGTTCATAGGCGCCCCAACGACCATGTGTCGGTGCTACTTCGTAAACAACTCGAAATAGCCCCCGGCGGTGGCCCTAGCCTACTCCGACAGAGAACTTCTCCGCAGACGAAAACCGATTTCCGGAAACCGGGAATCGGCTTGAATAGGCATATCAATATAAGAATAATGGAGGAGATCCCAAATTTTGTCAAAATCGGTAGTAGTGAATTTCAATTAGGATTTTTTTTTTCAAATCAACCTTTACGTACAGTTGTGCTTAACATAAAAGCAGCAAAAATCGATTTTCAAAGAAAATTGAAAAAAAAAAAAAACAATACAAGCTATAACTTTTTTCCCTTACAATAAATTCAGATGAAACCAAACTACAAATATATTCAATTTTGTGATAGAGATATGCCATTTTGTTCCAAGCAACTGTCAGGAAGTAACATACTTGGACAAATTCCTCCAAATAATAGCATGATCAATCATTTGAATTTCAGATAAGTCGAAGTTGCAAATTTTGTGTGTGTATGTGTGAATCTAACAGCAATTGGCCGGTAATGGTATTATGGAAGCAAGTTGCTTGCAAAAAAAAAAAAAAATGACCATTGAAGGCAGATTTCCAAGAGCTACAAAGTGACAGGTCTATTGCAGATCCAGCAACCCATTTCAGAATGTCTGAAGAGTCACGCCCATTCCAAGATTACTTTCATATACAATAAGCTCCGCATGTCTACAAGATAACCGATATCATTTGGATAAGGATACTGCAACACACATCCAGATTTGGAAATGTTAAATTTCAAAACCAGGCACGTAATTAGTATTATTTGAAAATAGTTTTTTATGTATATTTTTAATCAGATTGATCTCACCAACGGTCGCCTACAGAATAACACTAGCTTATTCATTCGTAAGAACGTAAATTTTCGACGTTGATTCTTAATAAATTTCTTGCACTGGTGACAAAATAAATGCGAAAATTAACGTTGCTAAGCCGCCCGATAGATATGCAAGCAGCATTGCAAAACCCTGTTCACCACGTGGTGAGTGCATTTGAAAGTATGTGCTAGCATCCCAAACGCGCCTGCGCGTTGGCTTCGTTCGTTGCTTTTGATCAGTAAATGGCCGTTGTCTTCATTGCACTGGTTTTCTTCTTATTATGAACAATATTTCTCACTCCACAATCAAAATCCTCAGCTATGGGGCGATTCTATAACGAGCTTTGAAACAGCTAAAACCATCACTTCGCGACCAGGCGGAAAACACTGTTCCTTAACCATTTATGCCCGGGTGGCACAACAATAGCACTAACAAATAAAACAAAGCTGATATAACGCTTCCTGCAGGTGCGGGGCGGAGCACTAAAAAACAAAAAGCGGGAATATTTACTACTGACCATTACACATTTTAGGAGAGAATCGATCACATTCACCTCATCTTACACATAGCACATATAGATTTTTCGATAAGTCGAAGTTGACAATTTTGTATGAAAATCGGCATTTGCAACTAAAGGGTGTTTCGATCAAAATTTGGTCGACTTAAGCTTGACGCATTTCCTTTCAACGTGCATTAAAAAATTTTGCACACCCCTCATTTTGAAGATGTGTGCGTGTAGCTTCATGCCTCTATTTTGATTTTGAGATTAGAACTTCAGTTATCAAAATGTCGTCGATGGAAGAGAAGCAACGCATCATAATTTTGCACGTGCATGGCAAGAATCCAAACTACCCTCACGCCAAGTTGGCGAAATTGTTGAATGTGGCTAAATCAACTGTTACGTATTAAAAGTGTTAACGTATTAAAAGTGTTCGGTGAACGGTTGTCGACAGCCAGGAAAGCTGGATCGGAAGGAAATCGAAAGCCGGAGGCCACAGCGACGACAAAAAGAGTTACCCGCTGTTTCGAGCGGAACCCCAACCTCTCCGTCCGAGATGTCGCAAAGAAGCTGGGAGTGGCGCCTTCAACCCTGGATAGAGCTAAAAAACGAGCTGGACTGTCGACTTACAAGAAAGTGGTGCCTCCAAATCGCGACGGTAAACAAAACACGTCGGCCAAAGCAAATCGCGAAAGTTGTACACGACGATGCTGACGAAGTTTGATTGCGTGGTACAGGACGATGAACGTCAGGGCAGACTTTAAACAGCTTCATGGACAGGAATTTTATAGGCAACCGGACAGGGAAAGGTGGCAAATAGTTTCAAGCACATTAAACTGTCAAAGTTCGCGAAGAAATATCTGGTATGGCAGGCCATCTGTACCTGTGGCTTGAAGAGCAACGTTTACATTACGACCGGAACCGTCAACCAGAAAATTTATCTGAGCGAGTGCCTACAAAAACGTCTACCGCCTTTCTTGAAACGGCACAATTGTTCCGTTCTATTTTGGCCGGATTTGGCATCTTGCCATTACGGAAAAAATGCCATGGAGTGGTATGCTGCCAACAACGTTCAAGTGGTGCCCAAGGACAAGAACCCTCCCAACACGTCAGAGCTCCGCCTAATCGAACAATATTGGTCCATCGTCAAGCGGAACCTTAAGAAGACTCAAAAAGCTGTTGTGAGCGAGAAACAGTTCAAGGCAAACTGGCGTTCTGCGGCGAATTAAGCGGACAAGGAGACTGTACAAAATCTCATGGCAGGTGTTAAACGAAAAACCCGGCAATTCGCATTCGGTAACCAGGAAGCTTAGCTGAATATTTCTCCTGTGTTCTGTATTACCTGAACTTGAAAAAGAAAAAGAATTTGACTTATTGATAAAAACTTTGGCAAAATTTGATCGTCCGTGTGACCAAATTTTGATCGGAACACCCTTTATTATATTGAACAGATCTGAAATTTTTCTACTGAAAAAAAATCTGAACCCTTCATTGAGAAACCATTTTTTGGGTCATCAACTTCAATATATCATGGCATGTTGCTGTTGATTGTGGCAGTTGATGACTCAAACAAATTGTTCTGAACAATTTCGACAAAGACCCGAAATCCTTACCTCGATTTCTATCTTTTTTTACTGAATCAATATGTGGGAAGTCTATAAACTAATGATCTCTTTAAATATATTCCACCAAATTATTTTGTTCTTGTATAAACGTCACCTGGTGAGTAGATTATGAAACAAAATGTTTCACCAAATCAGAGGAAATAACCAGAGACGTCTCGTGATAAAAAAAAAGTTCAACATGTTCAACGATTTTAATCTTCAGAAAGACAAACCAAAAATAAGGCTTGATCGCTTGTTCGTAATTTGGAATAAAACAAATTGTCTGTTCAATCCACGATGCATTTTCTATTCATTTAATTGTGCATTATTAGTCATCTTCAAACTGATTACAGTTACTTAATTAGGCTGCACGAAGAAACTACGAATCTTTCAGATTACTCCAGCCATTAGGGTCTGTGCAGACTTTTCTGCAACCGATTTAGCTGCTTTTGTCCAAGATTTTCGAAATTTTTCTATAGTTGTAGCTTGTTGTTTATATTGAGAGAGTTCCCTCTTCGCGACAGCCCAATAACGCCCGATAGGTCGCAACTCCGGGCAGTTGGGTGGATTCGCCTCTTTCGGTACAACATGCACTCTATTAATTTTATACCATTCCAAAGCATGTTTGGCGTAGTGACAAGAAATCAGGCTAGAATAGCGAGGGAGCGTCATGGCTTTGGCTTGCTCGACCACAGCTACATATTGCCTGCCAAACCAAATATTTTTTGGGAAAACTTGGCCTTTTCCTTCGTCCTGAAATGCTCCTCTACGCCGTTACGTGGCAGTATAATAAGGCATTCCGGGAAGCTGCTTAAAGTCTTCCAGCACATAAGTTTCACCGTCTATTATCTAGAAGGAAAACTTCGTCAAATATTTGCGATACAACTTTAGAGCCCGGGTTTTAGCCGTCACATTTTGTTTATCATTACGGTTCGGTACAATTTTCGGTGCTTGCACGAAAGTTGGGGACATTTTTATTTTTCTAGCCAAAAATCTTGTCTCTTCTGCAATATTTGCTTTAGCTTCGCGTCCTTCTGGTGGTTCCTGAGATCCGTTTTTGTTCCGCTCCCAGCCTTCCTGGCTGTTGTATCGAAAGATTTAAGAACGTTATGGACAGTGCTTGCAGGAAAACCAACCTTTTTTGCAAGTTTTCTTACTGACAGATCCGGATTTTCATTGCGACCGAACACAATTGCTTTTCGCACTTGCTCTTCTTTCGACGCTATCTTCGATCTAAAAGCTTGTATTCGTACCAAAAATTGATTTTACACAATGAACAGACATACGTTCATCAGTTAGTTTTCACTCAGCCGTTTTCAAACCAAATGATTTCTAGTGTAATTCATGATTACGGCCTAAAGGCCAATTGTAAATAATGAGTTTAAACGTTGATTTCTTACGAATCTCAAAACACTCTTGTGAATTTAAAGCAGCATCTGGTAAAGGAATGTTTGCTCTAGTAGCATCATGCGTGCCAAAGAAAGACTTCGGCTAAAAACATACCGGAAGCAGAAAAACCCCAAAAGGAACCCAAAACAGGCCGCGTCCGTGAAACCACGGGCCCGCAAACTCTACTATTCGTTATTGTGTAGAAATTATGGGTGTATAACAATGGACGATGAAACGTATGTGAAACTAGATTACAAAACGCTTCCCGGACCACAATTCTATACTGTAAGCGAATACAAAGACATCCCCGAAACGGAGAAGGCAATTTTTACCGAAAAATTCGGTAAGAAGGTTATGGTTTGGCAGGCAATATGTGAGTGTGGTAAAACATCTAGTCCGTACATCACAACGGAGACGATGAACACTCAGAAATACGTTAAGGAATGTCTCCAGAAGTGATTATTGCCGATGATCAGGCAGCACGAAGATCAAGTAGTGTTTTGGCCTGATTTGGCGTCATGTCATTACGCAAAGGACACTTTAGAATGGTACAAAAGTCGACATGTATGTTTCGTGCCGGAAGACATGAATCCGCCGAACTGCCCGGAGGCACGGCCAATCGAGACTTTTTGGGCTTTAACCAAAGCGAAGCTTCGAAAATTCATAAAACCAGCGGACGACATCCAAAAATTTAAAAAAGATTGGCCAAAAGTGGTCAAAATGGTGGGAAGTACCACTGTGCAGAAGCTAATGGGTCATGTTCGAGGAAAAATTAGGAGTCTTAGCTATGATTAAATATTTTGATTAAACGAGAGTAAAATATCATATAAAACACAAATACAAATATGATTTGCCAAATAAAATGATTAAAACTAAAAAAAAACATGACTTTTTTGTTATTTTGAAAATGTGCTTATACTTTCTGGAACAGTCTATAGTTGTATATCATAAAACTCCTGTGATTCGTGAGAGATCATCGTATAAAGATATTGTTAACAATTGGGTTTTAGGCCCTAATCATGAATTACTCGAAATTTGTTTTTGTTTTGTACATTATTAGTATATGTATGGCACTATTCATGTGTAAAAAATCAAGTTTATTCGTTTAATGCGATTAAGTAAGAGCGATGATTGACGGGAATTTATCCACTGCCAAAGTAGTGCTCCATCATATTGGCTGCAGAATAGTTCGCCAATGAATATACGACAAGTATATTCATCAGAAATTTACACGTTTCGTCTAGTCATTCATACATTCCTTGAGACAAGGCATTAAAGCAAATTAGCAAATTAGCAATATAACGAGCGTTGTACTTTGAAGGAGAACACGTTTTAGTTTTGTCATGTTTATGCGGATGTCTTCTTATTTTCGAAAGACTCTAAAACTTATGTGAAACAGTTCATTATCTGTTCAAAGAACATGCGGAAATTTCATTCGCTATGAAATAAATATTACCCGTATTCGGGAATGACAGTTTTGAAATCGAGATCAATAAAAAATACACCTTGAACTTTCGTTTCTTATTATCAGTTTCTGATATTTCAACCATCCGACGTCGTTCAATAGAATGTGCTAGATGTCAGGTAGAAATATAATATCTATTTGAAATTGATGGAGGTCAAACTTGGCTTTAACAGACCTTCTATTTGGCAACAACTCAGGAAGTCTTCTATGCGTAATGAAAACAAAAAGTTTCCAGCTCAAACAAATATTGAAAAACAATCTCCCCAACCACATTCGCAACAAGGCCTTTCAGTCCCTTTTGCTCGCCCAAACCAGTCTGGAGCGAGACACAAAAATGGAAAGCTAGAAATTCACGTGTTTCTCCCGACGCGTCTCAGACTCGTGACCGTCTACCAAGGTACATGGATTTGCTTGTGCCAGCCGTCAGAAGCGCCGTGATTATGTCGACACCTTCTCTTGTTAGGCTTCCTCGTTTACACTGTAGAACACTCCGCTGGGTTAGGAGAGCTTTGGTGCGGATGATTCCTTACACCAACATGAATATAAGCAAACATCCATATAGAAGGACCGAACGAAGTCCTAGCAAAATGCAAAACCATTGTTAATGTTTACTTATCCAATCTTCTTTCCACTCGGACATAAAGAAGGATGTAACAGGCCTAATTGGCACTTGACCCGTAAGTTCCACTCGATATCTCTTTGTTTGACAATTTGAAGGTGACACGGAGTTGACCGACGATGCTTTCATCAGTTATGAAATTCTTGAAAAAAGCAACCATATTTAATAACGCGAAAGTCTAGCAACTTTATTTTGTCGCAACGGAAATCGGGTCCATAAAATGAAAGCAGCGTGATTTTTCCTATTCTGTGAATTCGACAATGACGACAACGAAACACATAAATTACCACCGAAAATGGGCACGAACCTGGCTGCTTGACCTTGGTCTGCTCACCGAGCGCGGGAAAATTGGGGTACCGCAGGACATCCAGCTACTTGATTACAAATCCCTGACTTCTACAGCAGTGTAAAACGATTAACCGAGGTCGGAAGTCGAGCGCGACGCCACATAACAAGGAGGACGTCAACGCGTCAGATGTTCCAAGTGGGTGTGAGAGAATCGAACTGATGCTAGCTGACCAGTTCGCTGCTCGGGCACGATTGATTGAATGAATGAATGAGTTTGCTCGACCTAATGATTTATGCAAATGTCAATGCCAATGCCTAGGCAGGTTCCCCAGTGGCAGGCAGCGCGCCGTCGCTGGTACCGATGGGAGCAAGATTTGTGAATAATAATTAAAACGACGATTAAAAGTGTCCAATCAATGGGGGCATTGAGTGTTGGGTTCTAACCAGAAAGGGTATAGTGACTGAAGCAGTCAGGAGGTCTGGGGATGACCCCGATTCGATCGACCGGCGAGTGTCTTGACGGATGCTTGAATCGAGCCTGGGTGACTTCGTTTGGATGTTTTCATTAGGTTTGAGTTTCTACATATTAGCGCTGTTGCAGTTCTAGAAACCTCAATGAATATTTTATTTTCCATCAAATCGATTCGTAGAGTTGGAAGGTTTACACAGAAAAAATGATGAATTTCAACAGGCGCGTAAAATTTTTCCTTTACGGGCCAGCCGAAGCAAGCGCAAACAACAATAATTTACAAAATTTTTTACAACACACCACACATAAGCGCGATATAGAGCGATATTTAACATAAAATTTCATGATATATTACATCAAGTTTTACATAATATAGCATTCCATAAAATTGCATTTAAAATTAATCATTTCTAAACAAATATACAAAATGTTAATTTTAATTTAAATTAAAATGAAAAGAAAAATTCCAGATCAATTTAAAGATCAATTTAAAAGAACTCAGAAAAAAAAAAGAAATATATAATAAGACAAAGAAAAAAGAATTGACGAAAGAATTTTTTTTGAATCATTAAATTTCCAAAATTTACATCTTTTATGCATCTAATAATTGTAATATCAAGATAAAATTAGATATACTACCCCTCACTCTGACTTAACATAATTATAGTTCCACGTAGCTCGGTTTCACGTGTCCGCTTGTCTCGTGTTCCACCACTACCCACCCACCCCCCAACCCAACAATAAATCAATACTCAACTCCAACACCCCAACATAAGAGTAAAGTAAATACAATAATTAACCAAGAATCATTCTCGCTCAGACTAACCGAATAAACGGCATCTTTCTCACGTTTTCTTTCTCGGATCCTTTATGTGTTCACAAAACGACTAACTTGGCATTATTCGTACCTGACGCGACACCCCAAATTTTTCGCAAGTAAAAAACCTAGGTTTTTTATATGGCCAGGGAAACAATTTACTATTGCTACACCCAAAAGTTGAAAAGGTGGCAAAAAACGCAATTGCAGTTTTTGCAATCATATCTTGAGAAATCTGCATGATTCAGAAAAGGCACTTTTGCCCATCATGATCCACAAAGCATTTTATGGTATAAAAGAAGCCATTAAAGTGTGTGCAAGCTGTTGGCAGCACACAAGGATTCCTCGAAATCAAATTTAGCGCCGTATGCTTAGTGCCTTGACTGGGTGAGACAATACCACAAAATGCCGCAACGCTATTGGCCACTGTTGTAATTCCGCAGTCAAGTGTTCTATTTTTATTTTCACTCGTCATCGCACTCCCATCTCCTTCTCATCAAGTGTGCTCTTCTTGAAGCCCACGCGAAGCCATGTATGTAAGTGTGTGCGAGCGACATTTGCTCTGTTGCTGTACCACTGAGTGCCTCGAAAATCGAAGCAACTGTCGGGCTTTTATTCCATTACCATCAACATGTTAAGTGGTTGAATGGTTACAATCTAAAGCCGCAACGCTGGCGGCCACGGTTCGAATTTTGGTACCGACTCGAATTTTTTTTTCTGTCATCCCGGACTCCAATCTTATACCAAACAACTAATACACTGCACAACCCACGCACACATCGAATTTTTCAAAGCAAATTGATGTGATGCCTTTTTGCCCACGACCAATGTTGCATTTTTTCTCCAAGTTACGATCCATTACGAGAAATGAAACAAAATCATTCGAAAATGCATACATCTATCGATCTATCCATCTATCGATCTATCCATCTATCGATCTATCCATCTATCGATCTATCCATCTATCGATCTATCCATCTATCGATCTATCCATCTATCGATCTATCCATCTATCGATCTATCCATCTATCGATCTATCCACCTAACGATCTATTCATCTATCGATCTATCCATCTATCGATCTATCCATCTATCGATCTATCCATCTATCGATCTATCCATCTATCGATCTATCCATCTATCGATCTATCCATCTATCGATCTATCCATCTATCGATCTATCCATCTATAGATCTATCGATCTATCCATCTATCGATCTATCCATCTATCGATCTATCCATCTATCGATCTATTCATCTATCGATATATCGATCTATCCATCTATCGATCTATCCATCTATCGATCTATCCATCTATCGATCTATCCATCTATCGATCTATCCATCTATCGATCTATCCATCTATCGATCTATCCATCTATCGATCTACCCATCTATCTAACTACTCATCTTTTCATATTTCCATTTGTATCCATTTATCTATCTATCCATCTATCCATCTCTCTGCCCATTTCTGTATCCATCTCTGTCTCCATCTCTCTATCCATCGCTCTATCCCTCTTTTTCCCTCTCTCTCTAACAATCTTTTTATTTTTGTGTGTTTTTTTTTGTTCCGTTGAATTAAGATTAGATGTTCCATTTACAGACTGTATTCGATGAAATTTGGACACACGCAATTGTTCGTAACTTTTTAGCGTGTGGGTAAAAATTATTGAAATTTTAACTGAATGTATTTCATTGTGTTGTGTCAATTGTGTAATCGCTTCGCTTCGAATGAAGAAATAGTGCGCCAACAAATTTTGGGCACTCACTTCGAAAACCCAAACGCTTCTCATCGATGGATCGGAAAACAGCTCGAAATCGCACATTCAACCGTATCTCATGTGATCAAAATGTTCAAGGACCGTAAGACAATCAAGCGGAAAAATGGCAAAAAACGTGGCACATCAAATCCGGAGAAGGCCAGGATGGTATTGAACCAATTTAAGCGTTATCCCAACATTTCGATCAGGGATGTTGCGAAAAAGGCGAAAGTTTCAGTTTGTTTTGTGCAGAAAACAATGAAACGTTCTGGATTACATGTGTACAAGGTCCAGAAGGCACCGAACCGGAGCGATAAACAGAACTCGGTGGCCAAAACTCGTGCAAGAAAACTGTACAGGGAGTGGCTCACAAAACCGTTCTGCATTGTGATGGACGATGAGACCTACATTAAAGCCGACACCAAACAAATGCCAGGGCAGGAACACTACGTCGCCACCTCTAAGTTGGCCGTTCCGGAGAGTGTACGGAAGAAGAAACTGTCGAAATTCGCAAAAAAAAATCCTTGTCTGGCAAGCGATCTGCGGATGTGACCTCTGGGACCGTCAACGGACAAATCTACAAGGACGAATGCCTCCAAAAACGACTTCTGACCTTCTTGAGATCTCACGATGGCCCGACACTGTTTTGGCCGGATTTGGCATCTTGCCACTATGCCCGGCCCGTCTTAGACTGGTACAAAGATAATAATGTAGTTTTTGTACCAAAAGACGTCAACCCTCCAAACACTCCGGAACATCGCCCAATTGAAAAATTTTGGGCAATCATGAAGGCAAAGCTCGTTAAAACTCCAAAACTGATAGAAAATGAACTTGAACTAAAGAAAGTGTGGCTAAAAGTAAGTAAGCAAGTCGGTCCTATCGTTGCCCAAAATTTGATGAAAGGGGTCAAGGCAAAGGTGCGGGCATTTGGGTTGGGAGAAGAGGTTCAATAAACCAATGATGTCAAAACTTAACCATTTAGTAGTACTTTATTTCCAGAAAGTTTGAAAAGAATCGGGCTCAAGGAAAATTTTTGGTGACCTATTTTGTGTGTCCAAATTTCATCGAATACAGTCTTTGTTTAAAAAATTATCAAAAAAGCATATATCTGTACTGACGTATTATCTACAATAATTAGAATGATTTACTCTGTTTTTCATCCAGAACTACAAGGATGTTAATACATACCTAATTTTCTGTTCAGTAACAAACCATATTTCGTACATACTCTTACGTATAAACCCATCTAATCGGGATATGGGAGGGACCATAGGGGCACCCGATTAAAGCGAATGGGATGGAGAGAGTGGGAATGCCAACTTCCCGTTTGTCAATAAAGGGCGCGGACAACTCCCTACTCCTTGGGGCAACCTCTTGTTCGATAGCTCGCATTATTGACCAATTGGTCATTCTTGCTGTTGGATTTAGTTGTAATGTAACAAACTCGGAATTTTTTCAGTACACTCATTATTTTTTCACAGCCATTTCATTTATCTGCTTCACATTATATACTATTTCATTCAGGGTTTTATCATCAGGCGTCAACCACAGAATCAACATTCCAGAGTCTAATAATTGGATTTCAATATATCTAGGGTATTTTTTCATTAGGGCGAATCTACAATTGAGAGATTCTCTCCGGGCTCGCTCTCTTTCATTCATTACAGCCCCATTAAAAAACTTTCGAGGGATTCTTTAGTACAGATCGAAACATAACAGTGCTGGCTAGCATACTCTACAAATAGTAGAATGAAAAACGTAAAAGTGATTGGTTTATGAATGAAAGAGAGCGAGCCCGAAGAGAATCTCTCAGCTGTAGATTCGCCCTAATGAAAAAAAAAACCCTAGATATGTACATTTTAACATAACAATTGGACAATATCCTAATACTGCTAATGGTTGCAGGAGCAGAGTCGCCATACAGCGTTAAATATGATTTCATTATAGGAATATACAACAATTTTATATTTCTATTACATATATGACGTTGACTACAAAGGAAGTGAGTCTAGGAAAAGAACCGTAAAAAACCGCAGTCTAGGAGGGAATGAACAGTCTCATCTTCTTATACTGCCGATTCGATTCTGAAGCTGTGTCTTCTACACCAAAGCTTAATAAGTGTTGCAAATTGATTTATTGGATCGCATAGTTGAAAGAAGATTCTTATGTTTTAGCAGCGTTACTGTGAACTCATTTTCTATCAACCGCCTTTCACATTATTTCTATCTATCTCGTGTGTTTGGAGTACCAAACTAAAATATCCATAGAGAGATCTGAGAAATAAACCTGCAAGACGATTTGGAGGAAGTTCAATAGAATATTGTAATGAAGCCTACAATTAGAGCTAAACCATGTGCACAGAAGGACTTAAGGAAAATCTGACAGACGTTCATAACAGTTTAAGGAAAAAGTTCACTCAAAGGAACACACGAAGATCAGCATGTAGAAGAGCTAATACGCAATGTTGCCACATGCCAGTTCTTTTTTGGTACAGCGTCGATACATTTTACGATACTTTTTGCTTAGCTCCGTCAACCACATACATAAAATTTCGATAAATTAATGAAATTTCCGTTGCTGCTTCGCCAAACCAGTTGGTAAGAAATCCGTAAGAATACACAAGTACGTAATTAATGCAATATGAAAGAAAGACTATAGCCTTTTTTTAGGCGTCTCGTGATCGAAGGTTTGACCTGTTCAACGAGATTATTTTTTTAAAAGATTTTTTTAGTCAATATAATGGTTTAAGAAGCAAAAGGATGTTTTCCGGTTCGTTTTTTTTACAATATTACGGGGTCGTTATTTTTGATGTTCCCTACATTTTTGGTTCAAGATTTTCAAGATTCCTTAAAGAAGTTAGATTTTATCGAGAAGTAGAACTTAGTGAGACCATTCCAATTATTAAAAACATGCCTAAACTCATTGCTATTCGTCACTAATTTATTTTCGTTCCTAATTTTTTAATTTTTCTCACTTTTCAAATATACGTTAAGGATAATTTGACCGTTTTGTCCGGAAGCTTTAAATCTATGCCATACTTTAATCGTATGTTTTCAACACTGCAAATTACCTCCACGAAATGTTTATAGTTTCGGAGATTTTTGCCTTCAATTTCGAAGTTCGATGCAAACCAATGCAAGTGAATGAACGCGTTAGTTTTCCGATCCGGAGATCAAGGGTCCGAGTTCGATTGGATGCAATTAAGTGGCAAAGAAAACCTCCAACACTAAATTGAGTGGCATGCAAAGCCCCCTACCTAGGGCGTGTAAAGCCAGGAAAAAGACAAAAGAAGAGCAATCACTCTAACACATTGTGGAAGATGATATTTCTCATTTTTAAGATAGTCTCAATGTTTCGTGAGCCCACTGATTGCCTGTTCAGTTTGGACATGCGGAAAAAACGCCACTGTTTTTTCACAAAGTCTGTTGAGAGTTCCTTTTTTGCCCAACTTGGAATAGGTCGAGCAGGGCACCAGGTGAAAAGATGGGCATGACACTATTCAAAAACCAGGAAAATTTAAACTATCACTTGATAACTTTAAAAAGTAAAGAATATAAAATTTAAAAAAAATAAACACTATTTTAAACTACCAGTAGTGAATGCCAGTAAATTCTTTTAAATTTCACTATAAAAACCCTATCCTCCGACAAATAGGCATATTTCGTCTGCGACTTACAGACTTCTTCACTGCTGAGTGGTTATATAGTGGAGGTATTATTTTTTTAAAGTGATAAAGTGTTAATATAAATTTACCTAGTTTTCCAATTAAAATCGTTCTACTACTACGATTGTAAAAGTATTTTTTTCAAGTGTTTTTAAAAAAGTGTAATGAAACTTCTGCCTCAAAGACCTAAGGTTTTCTAATCTTCCAGAACAAGACTCTACTACTATACTCCGAAGACTAGATCTCTTCTTGACATTAAATCTTATAAACCATGTTATTTACGAATCAACTTCGAAAATTTTCATTTTTACGAATGAACAAGTGTGTGTTATTTGGTGAGATCAATCTGATTATAAATATTTTACAAAAATCCTACTTTAAAATAACACAAAATACTGGAAGTGTGTTGCAGCACCCTTTTCCAAATGATATCGGTAATGTTTACACGCGGAGCTTATTGAATGTTAAAGTAACCTCGGAATGAGCGTGACTCTTCAGACATTCTGAAATGGGTTGCTGGATCTGCAGTAGTTGCTCCCGAATTAAAGTTGCTTTCGATGATCACTTGCTGCTGACAGGATTGCTGCAAACAGATTTTTTCCATAATACCATTGCCAGCCAGTGGGTGTTAGATTGAATACACAACCCACCCCCCCACACCATTTTAAACCCCACCAAAACCTTAATTTTCAATTTAAAAGAAACACTTTTTTTAAATTTTAGACTATTTTTTTCAATTAAGTAGATAATTTAATGCCAAATCATTAGTCTATCATACACACATAAAAAGAAACATTGAATTTTCTGTGTTATCTAATGCACATAAAGGGAATGCTAGATTTGTCAGAAAATAATGGGATAATTCATGTAAAGTTAAGTCGGATAGCGCCTGAATCTAGCCTGTTGTATGAAAGACTGCAAACATTGTTGTATGGCACATGAAAGATTGCTAACAATTTCATTGATTACGCCTCCTTTGGCTTAGAATTAAACGAGGGGAAATTTTACGCGCTTGTTAAAATTCCTTATTTTTTTCTGTGTATATTTAGCTCCCAGATGAGTTCAAAAATTCTCTTCAATGACAAGGATTTTTAATTTCATTTTTTTTAAATGCTTGCTATTAGTTTGTCATGAACCTTCATAGCATTCCGGACCTGCTTTCACAAAAATACGTTCAACATATCAGTTGTTGTAATTTTTCTAATCTTACTTTTTTTTCGAAATTTCAGCAGCCTCATAACCATACGCCACCGCTAAACATGTATGCTAAACCATTTAACCTATCCAACCCGCTACCGCCCATTTTCCTCTGCTTTTCTCTCACCTCTCCACCATTCCGTTTCTCATTTAAACCAAGCCCTAATTACCTGAACGAAAGCGAGCAGACGACGCCAATCACGACCACGACGGGGGGAAAATCAACACTCGCTCTTTTCCGTTTTTTCCTTCCGAATACACCACCCTTTCAAGGTGGTCACCACCCTTTCCCTCCTCTACCCCATTAGGTAGTTGTGTTTCTAATTTTCTTCTCATCGCCATTCAACGTTTGAGCGCGAATGTGTTTCAGTAGTAGCATATAAACAAAACTGCTGACTTGTTGGCGCTTTTGGTGGAGGGGAAAGTGCTTATGAATAGCTGCCATTCATTCAAAGCTCCGCCACTATAGTAATGAGTAAAGATTTGAATCTGATCTGCATTGTTATTTTCGGGTTCAGTTGGGCAAGGCCGAACCGATTAGGGTTAATTTGACTTGTTAATTCCGCCATCGTTACTGCGCGGGGACGGTCTGCTGTGTCGACACTTTGAAGAACGAAAATCCAGAATTCCAGAACCATTCAGTCACACCTTCAAAAAACCAACCAGGAACACGACGCACCGTGCGATCCTTTATCTGCCAATCAATTCAAACGACGGGGTGGAGAAGTAGTTGAGGATCAAACGGTTTCCTTATGCAGCCGAAATTCGCAACATTTGTTTACCATATTCCACCGCGGATGAACGAAGCGAGGAGGCCAATTTCGATTCGGTCACGCTGCTAAAAATAGGATCAATTCTTGTGCTGTTGATGTCGATGAAGTCTCAATCTTGAGGTTTGCGATTATGGGTGTGGAAATGCATATGTATCAGAGGGAGCCAAAGTAACAAATTGTGTCCAATTTCGCACCTTCGAACACGATGAACGTGTGTGGCGACTGATCACAGCGAAGCTGAAAAGCGGGTCATACGTTTTCGAAGCCCTAAAATGGACTCGATTTTTTATTCTCGGACAAGTATTCAGTTATTAATTGGGGGTTTGGAATGCAATCTAGAGCGTTAAACCGTAGTTTTTCAACTGACCAACGTTTCGGCTGTTTTTTGGCCGCCTTTCTGAGGAGATATTAGGTTTAAAGTTATTTACTTGCTTCTAAACAGGGCTGTTAAAAAACACTACAGTTTAAATTGCTAAATCAAAATCCCAATTAATGAAATTTCAACAGTCGAAAGTCAACACAAAAAGAGTAATCAATAATTAAAACTCAAGGATTTTTTTTTAAATGAGGAAATATAACCTTTTAACAATTCCATACAAATGAAACACATATTTCTGCATAACTCGAGAACTAATCAAGCAAAAGAAACCAAATTTAGCATGTGAGAGTTTTTAGAAGCAAGAATTGTTTATATGGTGGTTTGAGACCCCTCCTCTCTCTAGAACGGGGGGCTCTCATACAAATGAAACAGAAATTTCTGCATAACTCAAGAACTAATCGAGCAAATGGAACCAAATTTGGCATGTGGAAATTTTGAAGGCAATAAATGTTTCTAAGATAGTTCGAGACCCCTTCTCTATCTGCTAGGAGGGGGGGGGGGGGCGGCTCCCACACAAATAAAACACAAGTTTCTGCAGAACTCGAGAACTAATCATGTAAATGGAACCAAATTTGGCAAGCAGAGGTTTTTGAAGGCAAGAAATGTTTCTATGGTGTTTTGAGACCCCTCCACCCTCTGTAAGAGGGGGGCTCCCATACAGATGAAACACAAATTTCTGCATAACTCGAGAACAAATCAAGCAAATGGAACCAAATTTGGCTGGGGGGGTTTTGGGGGCGCTATGTTTTTCTCGGGGGCCCCGGGACCCCCCTCTCTCCCCAGAAGGGGGGCCCCCAAAAAAATGAACCCCAATTCCCCCCATACCCCGGGATCTATTCCCCCTTATGACCCCAATTTGGCCGGGGGGGATTTTTGAAGGAGAGAAATATTTCTATGGTGGTTTCTGGAAGGAGAGACTCCCAAACAAATGAAACACAATTTTTAGGATAACTCGAGAGCCAATGAAGCAAATGAAACCAAATTTGGCATGTTGAGGTTTTTTTTTAGGCAAGAAATGTTTCTTTGGCAGTTCAATACCCCTCTCTCTTTTGCGGGAAGAGGGGGAAGGGGGTGCTCCCATACAAATTAAACATAAATTTCTGCATAACTCGAGAACTAATCAAGCAAATGAAACCACATTTGGCATATGGGGGTTTTTGAAGGCAGGATTTCTGTATAGGGTACGGGACGGGTTTTAAGCAGTTTAGTCAGCCCTGAGACATTTGATGAAGCTGTATGTAATCTATAATTAGAACTGCCAATATTCAGAGGGATTAATCTCAGCTTATGTCTGGTCTATCGGAACATACCTTCAGCAACGAGCATTAGACTCAGAAAATTTCATAGCCATGGAATAAAGTTCCCAATTGCAGGGACTTCTTAAACGCATGGGGATTGCTTTCCGATTAAAAAAATGTTCTCTTCAGCTCCTCAATCTGTACATAAACTAACAATATTGTATGAGTGCGATTCTGTGCATGTGTGCGAAGACGAAATGAAATAGGCCAGTTGACGATTTGCTGCAAACGTCAATTTCCTCAACCCGCTCCTTCGTTTTACCCATTCGCTCTCGAAAACAATCAACCAAAGCATGTCGATTGCTACAACCACAAACTCATCTCCTAGCAGGTTATGAGACAGACGTACACGACCAAACTTTAAGTTTGTCATTGATCTTTAGATTGGCAATGTGTATTTCTTATTTCATTTACTCTCACGCAAATGTTAGCCAAAGCGGCTGTGACGACAAACGGGATGCTTCGTTTAAAAACAAACAAATGCAAGAGACAGCAGGCTTCACGTTACATTACCGGTGCGCTATATCCATGGTAAACAAAGATGAGAGGGAACATGGGCTCTCTCAAAAGCAACAGTGATGCCATAGCTGCAGCTCAACAGCGAAGCATTATTTATCGTTGGGTACTATTGGACAGCTCCAAAATATAGTTTTTATTGCAAATGATAGTGCCAGATGATGGACAATATAATCATAAGCATAGATCAACCTCCAATGACTGGAAGAAACATGAAATAAATAGCGATTTCAGATTATCTAAATATGTAATAAATTTAACCCAATGTTCAACATCACATTCTGGCAACAAGCCTAGTTGTGGGAGAGAGCTGATGAAGACATGCCCTCCGGTACACGCGATGCAAATGCAAAATACACAAAGGCAACATTTGAGCGAACTTCTTCAGCTGGTCAAAAACTGATGGTTTCTAGATGATGTATTTTAAATCTTCAAAATGACAATAATAAATTGGATATCAATCATGATTCATACATCGAATCATTGGCCCAATAGATGAAGCTTATGATCGTATCATTAAAAATGAAATAATTTGGAAAATGTAGGAGTTATAGACCTATTTCCTAACGGCTGATTAAAATAGTGACCCCTGATTAAGCCGTTCCCTACCCTACAAACAATTCTCTCTCTCTCTCTCTCTCCCCCAACCCAACACACCCACCAAAAAATATATAGGTTTTTTGTGTGGGGGGGGGGTTTTTTTTTTTTTTGCCCCCTCTCCCCCCCAGAGGGGTCCCAAAAAACCCCAAATTTCTCCCACCCCAAAACCAACCCAACAAAAGAGAATAAAATTTTCATGTTGGGGGGTTTGAAAGCCAATAATTGTATGGTGGTGAGAGAAACCTCCTCCCTCTGGAAGGGAGGGCTCCCATACAAATGAAACACAATTGTCTACCAAACATGAGAATTATCCAGGTTACTAAAACACAAAACGTGTATTTCTCGGGTAAGAAGCATGTTCTGATAGAAGTTTGAACCCCTGCTTAGTCAAGAAAAAAAAAACTCATTCCGAAAAACAACCATAAACGTGCTATTTCTCTTAAATTTTCATTCATTTAGTTGCAAGCGTAGCAGCGTTCGCACCGGTTTCAGCTAGTAGTATATAACATTGATAACAAATGATATTAAAAATAGCCCATGTTATTAACTTAATTTGTTGTGCGATCACAGTTGAAAAGAAGATGATATCTGAGATACCAGAACATGTTTCATATATGACACCAAGTTTTTTTTTCTTGTGCTAGGGGAGCCAATATTCGTAGGCGTTTTTCTCACAGTTGATTAAACTATCGACCAAAGCGAAAAATTCAAAACTAGGCAGCAAAAACAAAGTAGATGTGTTTTAAACTTAGCTTTAACATTTCCAAATGGAATGCTCGAAAAATTTTACACTTCCATAGCCATTTTTTGCAAATTTAAAGTATTTTTTTTTTAGCGTGTAACAATCGATTTTACAATTTTTACATTTCATTTTCATCAAAGTTAAGACGATTTTCTAAAAGTCACCCATACATCACTTTTTTGTAAGTCTTATCCATTTTGAGTTATGTTGACATGAAAAATGTGTTGTTCGAAAAACTTTTTTGACTTGAAAGTGCCCATCTTGCATTGTACGGCGAACTTTTAGACAATTATATTGCCTATATTACAAAACAATTTCGTCCAATTCTAAGATAGCCATTTTTTGCAAATTGATTTTAAATTTAAAAATATTTTTTTTTAGCGTGTAAAAATCGATTTTACCATTTTTACATTTTTTTCATAAAAGCTAAGACGATTTTCTAAAGGTCACCCATGCATCACTTGTTTGTAAGTCTTGTCCTTTTTGAGCTTGATTTAAAAATAATCGATCAAAAAACTTAAGATCTATATAAATAAAAATGAGTTGGGGTTTCCTTTGTCACGATTTAACTCGGAGACTGCTGAGCCGATCGGCGTGAAAATTTGTATGCAGGGTTTTTTGGGGCCGGGAAAGGTTCTTAAGACAGTAAGAGACCCCTCCCTCCTCTGAAAAGGGGGGCTCCCATACAAATGAAACACATATTTCTGCATAACTCGAGAACTGATCATGCAAAGGAACCCAAATTTAGCATGCAGAAGTTTTTGGAAGCAAGAAATGTTTCTATGGTAGTTTGAGACCCCTCCCTTTTCTAGAAAGGGAGGCTCCCATACAAATGAAACAAAAGTTTCTGCATATCTCAAGAACTAATCAAGCAAATGGAACCAAATTTGGCATGTGGGGTTTTCTGGTGGCGAAAAATGTTTTTATGGTGGTTTGAGACCCCTCCCCTCTCCTAGAAGGGGTGCTGTCATACAAATGAAACTGAAATTTCTTCATAACTCTAGATCTAATAAAGCAAATGGAACCAAATTTGGCTTGCGGGGATTTTAAAGGCAATAAATGTTTCTACAGTAGTTTGAGACCCCTCCTCTCTCTCTCTCTCTCTGGGGGGGGGGGGGTCTCCCATACAAATGAAACACAAGTTTCTGCAGAACTCTAGAACTAATCAAGTAAATGGAACCAAATTTGACATGTAGAGGTTTTTGAAGGCAAGAAATGTTTCTAAGGTAACTCGAGACCCCTCCGCCCTCTGTTAGAGGGGGGCTCTCATACTAATGAAACACAAATTTGTGCATAACTCGAGAATTAATCAAGCATATGGAACCGAATTTGGCAAGTGGAGGTTTTTGGAGGAGAGAAATGTTTCTATGGAAGTTTGAGACTCCTCCGCCATCTGAAAGGGGGAGGGAGGGGGTTTCCATACAAATGCAACACAAATTTCTGAATAACTCGAGAACTTATCAAGTTAATGGAACCAAATTTGGCATGTGGAGGTTTTCGAAGGCAAGAAATATTTCTATTGTGATTTGAGACTCCTCCGCTCACTGAAAGAGGGGTCTCTCATACAAAGGAAACACGAATTTCTGCATAACTCGAGAACAAATCAAGCAAATGGAACCAAATTTGGCATGTGGGGGGTTTTGAAGGCAATGATTGTATGGTGGTTTGAGAAACCACCCCCCTCTGGAAGGGAGGGCTCCCATACAAATGAAACACAAATTTCTACCAAAAATGAGAATTATCCAGGTTACTTAAACACGTGTATTTCTCTGGTAAGAAACATGTTTTGATAGAAGTTTGAACCCCTGCTTATTCAAGAAAAAAAAACTCATTTTGAAAAAAAAAACATAAACGTGCCAGTTATATTAAATTTTCCTTCATTTAGTTGCAAGCGTAGCAGCGCACGCACCGGGTTCAGCTAGTTTGCCAAGTAAACATTCTGGCGTCAAAAATTACATTCTATGTCACGTTTACCAGCATCTTGTACATTTTCCAATAATCTATAGTAAAAAACTTCCTACAGAGAAAGAGAAGGATTAGAATTTTCGATTTAATTCAACAGCAGTTTTCTTATCCTTGAAAGATACACTTTATTCATTTACAAAGTGCAGAGTCGTGCATAAGTACAAGACACTGAAGAAATTTTCGTTTTGTTAGCAAAATAATCGTACCTGTTAAGGATAAGAAAAACGGTTGTGCAGTTAACCTCTTTATTTTCATTCAATATTAGCAAAATTTCTCACATCACACGAAAATCTAAATGATTGATCGACTACCTGTTTGTTTTGTCATGGCAACGTTGACGAGTCTTCGATCCGCTTGCTTGAGTGTGTGTGATTTCAAGTCTGTTTGAAACAAATAACTCAATTTGAAATGCTTTTGATGTCTCGTCATTCACGTAAGATAAAATTGATAGATCATCTATGAGCTATTTCGGAAAGCCGTAAAGTCGAATATAAGCATACATTTGAACTAACTTGCCAACCGCCTACTTAGTAAAGATTTCCGGGAAATCTCATGCAACCGGCCAAACCCAGCTTACACTAATATTATTAATTGCATCAAAGAACAAAATCCAAGCTCTCGTCCGCATTTGAGACAGAGAAACAGTAATTAGCATTAATGTACGCAAACGTTGAATTCGCAAGATTGTCCATTTTGCCGATTATAATTAATGCGCATCAACTAGCTAGCACGTAGCTGCCAATACAATCCTAATCGTTCCCGCTAACTAACTCGTCTTCCTTCCTCAATTTGCACATTTCAGCACCATTCGACCATCCTGCCGCACCTTCTCCATACATATAGGCCATTCATGCTATGCCATTCATGTTATTATCGTGCTGTTGTATGCCACTGTTTATTTTGCAAATAACTATGAATTAACACATTAAATCATCCATTAGACAGATAAACAAAATCCAATCGGCTTCTGTTTTGTCCGACGCAGTCCGGTGAAGGCACGTGGTGAAACAGCACAGCCCTTTCTGTTTGCCTTCCATGGCAAATCCCAGAACAGATTCAATACATAGCAGAAGATCGGTGGCATAATTTTCCGCAAAGGGTCCACCACTGAAGCCACTAATAGAAAGCACCATAAAAAGCATTGCATGCACATCGATGCGTTAATAAATGTCCCAGAGGCGTCGTTTGTTCTCGTGCTTGAAAGACTTTGTAAGAAAATCAAACACCACCCACAACTGCATCGCCCCACTAGAACGTCTTCGCTGCATGAACCTTACTGACCGACTGTTTATGTTGTGCTTTAGCTACCGTCCATGGGAGTTAAATAGAAAACTAAACCACTGTCCGGTCATTTCGGTTTCGTTTTTTTTTGCGAAACCGTCAATTTTGACGGTTTCGTTCTTTACGGGCAAACAGCAATTGAACGAAAACGAATAGGATTTTTGCGGACTGCGTGAAATAGGGTCTATCTCAGTTGTTTCAAGTCATAAACCTCTACAATCTTGGGCAAAATTGCTGTACGGGGTGCTGAGATTTTCACCGCTAGAGGCGCTTTACGAGTTAAATGAGTACAGTGACGCTTTGGGATAAGGGGTAGTTGGTTTCATCCTAGAATATCTCGAGACATATCAGTTAAGGACAGGTCAGTTTTCAGTAAACTTGTCCTAGTGGCCAAGCCCTTCCGGATGGTGGTCACATATGTTCAGAATTCACTCACTCCGTGACGTTAGTCTGCATATGAGCTACAAATTTGTGTATGGTTTATCTAGAGAGCCTTAACACATTTACGGCACATATATATAGCACATTGCTTTCATTAGTAAACTTTCCCTAATGACATAATGGGTGGTAAATTAGATAAGTTTGAAATTAACTCACTAGGCAGGCATGTGAGTTTGTAGTTTGTATACGCTATATTTCGAGAGCCTTATTAGTTAGAACATTGCTATCTTCAGCAAACTTTCCCAAGTGGCCAAACCCTTTCGGATGGTAGCCAAGGAAATTCGAAATTCAAAGTACAAACATACAAAGTATGCCATGATATAAAGGGGGTTAAGAAAAATGTCACGTCCATACAAACAATCAGGAGCGTTCATACAAAAAAAAAACGCCACCAGGGGGAGAGGAATCAAAACGTTCAATTTGGCTATTCGATTTCGATCAACTGACGCAGATAGCGCAGGGCAGAGAGTGACACGGGGCAGGAAGGTAGCCATAGACATGGAAGTATCAAGGGGCAAGAAGGCATAGTCTTTTACCGTAAGTAATTCCGGAGTTTTCTGCAATTCTGCTTAGAAAAACAACCAAAGGTTCAGAATATTTTTTTATCTACGCCTGTACAAGTTGAATTTCGTACACTTTTCTTTCAGTGTTGACTGTAAGGGAAGGTTGTATTCTACCTTCAGCGATTCTGCTACCTTCTCCCATAGCTAATCTGCTACTAGTGCGCCAGAATTTCACCGCGTCGAGCGTTTATTCCCCACCTCCCCCCCCCCCCCACACAAGGATGTGTGTTTCTCGTTTAGTTCCCAGGAGCCGCTATACCCCCCGCGTTCTTGAGGAGGGTGACAGGGTATCGGCCATTCGATTCCCGTTTAAAGGCTTCCTCAAACTGCAGCGTTTTTTGCCGCTGCCGCAGCGAAATCGCGGCGAAAAAATCGCCGCAATGAGATAACATGGCGGCTTATGAGAGCGCCCAAACCGACGCGATGCGTTTTTTAATCGAGTCGGTTTGTGCGCTCCCATAAGCCGCCATGTAATCTCATCGCAGCGATTTTTTCGCCGCGATTTCGCAGCGGCGGCGGCAAAAAAACGCTGCAGTTTGGAGAGGCCTCCCTACCCTTCCCCCCAATTCCACTTCACCGCGCCTCTCCCCCAGACACCACACCTTGCCCCCTCTCTCTCTCACAACCCCGCCCCCCCCAATAATTCTCCTATAGGACCCGATACCGGCATGTTGCACGCGTATCCTGGTCCTTGATGTTATATGACCTCGCCTGACACTATCCAGCCGAATACTGATTCGGTGAGTACTGGTAGACCTAGATACCAATGAAACACAAATTTCTGCATAACTCGAGAACAAATCAAGCAAATGGAACCAAATGTGGCATGTGGAGGATTTTGAAGGAAAAAAATGTATCTATGGTAGTTTGAGACCCCTCCGCCTTCTGGAAGGGGAGACTCCCATACAAATGAAACATAATTTTTAGCATAACTCGAGAGCCAATGAAGCAAATGAAACCAAATTTGGCATGTTGAGGTTTTTGGAGGCAAGAAATGTTTCTATGGCAGTTCAATACCCCTCCCCATTTTGAAGGGGGGGGGGCTCCCATACAAATAAAAAGCAAATTTCTGCATAACTCGAGAACTAATCAAGTAAATGAAACCACTTTTAGCATATCGGGGTTTTAGGAGACTAGATTTCTATAGGCATAAAAATGAATTTCTGTATGTCTGCCAGACCCTTATAGACTCGGAAAATTCTGAACCGACCAACGTGAAAATTTATATGAAAGGGTTTTCGGTGCTGGGGAAGGTTCTTATGATTGTTTGAGAACCCCAACTCTCTCAGGAAGGGGGGCTCTCATACAAATGAGACACAAATTTCTTCATAACTCGAGAACTGAACAAGCAAATCGAATGAAATTTGGCATATGGGGGGTTTTGAAGGCAAGAATGTTTCTATGGTGGTTCAAGAAGGGGGGATTAGTTCGATTTGTTCTCGAACCATCACACTGGGCTCTTATATTATAATGAAAATTTGAGTTTCATTTGTTTGAACCCCCTCCCCCTTTTTAAATTTTTATTATAATATAAGAGTCCAGTGTGATGGTTCGAGAACTAATCGAGCAAATGGAACCAAATTTGGCATGTGGGGGGTTTTGAAGGCAATGATTGTATGGTGGTTTGAGAAACCACCCCCCTCTGGAAGGGAGGGCTCCCATACAAATGAAACACAAATATCTACCAAAAATGAGAATTATCCAGGTTACTTAAACACAAATCGTGTATTTCTCGGGTAAGAAGCATATTTTGATATTAGTTTGAACCCCTGCTTATTGAAGAAAAAAAACTCATTCCGAAAAAAACCATAAACGTACCAGTTATATTAAATTTTCCTTCACTTAGTTGCAAGCGTAGCAGCGCACGCACCGAGTTCAGCTAGTTATTCGATATTTTTTTCCAAAATTAATATTTAAAGTACACCGAGGCAAGTTGAAACGGTGAGGCAAATAAAAATTGGTAGGTGAGCACTGTACACCATCGCAAAATACAAATTTGAACACATACTCATTGATAACTCAGTTCTGCTTACAGCTAGCATACCCATTTCAATATGCCCCACCATTTCGACTTGCCCCGGTGTATCTTACCTCTATTTCCGTTTACGTACCAGTCGGATACGATCGTACTAATCAAATTTTTGCATTCTCATTTTCGTACAAAACCTTAAGGCTCAAATCGCCATAGAATTCGTACGGAAACGATAATGTAAGTTAGCGATTCGTACGAAAACGGGAATAGAGCTAATTTTCTAAATATCAATAATTCTAAAAAAATTCCCAAATCAGTTAAATAAATATAATTAGACTGTTTTTACGTTCTCCGCTGCATTTTGCAATTCAACAAAGAGCAGCCCGGAGAGATGCTTTTGGTGTTTTAATGGCACGTTTCGCCATTCTAAAAAATCCAATTAGACTCTGGCAAAAAGATGATCTGGCCACTATCATGCGTTCTTGCATTATACTACACAACATGATTGTAGAAGATGAGAGAGATGCTCCGGCCGACTTTGAAAAAGACTATCTAGCGCTCCAACATCAAGATATTTACAGCCATTTTTATTTTTCACGTCGCACGAAATAAAACGCACGATAAAAAAAACACAACAAACCGGTGGACGGTGACTGCTCTGCTCTGAGAAAAATTTCATCGTTGTACCGACAATTAAATCATGGTCAGGATGACTATCGCATATAATGGTTTCAATAACCATGAAAATGATCGAATTTACCACGTTCATGGCATTTTTGACTATGATCATGGTAACAAGGACTATTCCGACATTATGGCAAATGTTGGATCATCTATTTTTAATGGCCGTTTTGACCATGATCATAGTCGGCTCAAAATCACTATACTGCAATAGTCACCATAACCCCCAATAATGGTAAAACTGACTATCAAATTTCTCTCTGTGTGACTTTACCGAATACCAACCGCTTCACGCGCTGCTATCGGGCTGCTAAATCTGAACAGCCGACCTCTTCCCGAAAGCCTCACTGCTAGTTGAGTAGCGCGTTTAGCAGCGACCGGTACGGTGGTGAGTGATGAGATGATAGAGCGCTGCTAAACGGGCTTCTATACCCCACCGTTAATGATGCTCTTATACTACCTATTGCTTTGTTCTGGTTCTAGCGATCTGTTTATTTCCCTCTCCCAATGCCTAACATGGACGAGAAATTATCACTTGTTGTTGGGTTTATTTTTGGCATGCACCGATATTTCACACATATTATTCCTCTCGTCATACTACTACTTTCAGACCTCGGAGAGGAACGACGGTGAGTGGTGCAAATACTGGTCCCCACCAGTATAAGTTAATGGATAATTGTTTTTCGTTATGCGGGCTCTCATTTTGCAAACAAGAACAAAAATCGCTCTGTATAAGTCATTGATCTTTCAAGTTTCTAAAAGCATAAACATCGAAGAAAAATAGTAAAGCAATCGAGGTTTTCGAGTATAGAATGATGCATATTGTATCAAGGGCTTCACCATGCGTCAACGTCGTTGACAGTTCGTAGACAATTCTCTGAGCTACCAAACTCTTTTGAGTTTAGTTCACCACCAGACTCTTTTCTTCGCTCCATCGTCGCATTTTCGTGCGACAGGATGAGCACCTTTGGCAGCTCCTTCTTGGAATGACCGATCAGTTCTAGCCAAAATTTGTCCTAGCGCTGTTCTTTTCTCTGCAATCCGGAGGCACCGTCTTGGAATATGGCATTAAGCATAGCTGCCCGAATTCTTTATCAACGGAAGTTTCCAGACACTGCTCCATATACTTTTAAGCTATTTCGGTAAAGTGAGTTATAACATCAGGGTTAATGAAGAGGTATGTTAATGTAGAGTAGCATCTTAAAAAACCACAGTAAAAAGATCGACAGGCGTAGCGGAACAACTCTATTTCAATTTATGATTTTGCTTGGACTGTCAGATGCTCGGACTTAACAATATTCTCCATAGCGGCTCTAACTAGTTCGTTCCGTCAAATTGTCAAAAAGAAACAATGCCAAAGGAGATTCGGTCTGCGAAACGACTCGAGCATTACTGCAGACGGGATGACAAATTTCAGCCTTGGTCCCAGCATCTTATCGTCTTATCAACCCCAGCAGCGAACACTTTTGATCGGAATACTAACGGAAAGCTCTGTTCGAAATACGGATGACTTTCTTTTATTCTGCCAGAAATAATCCCGCTAGAACAGAACCAGAAAAAACGACTTTTTCAACCCCAAGAACATAAACCAAAAAAAAAAAACAAAAACTTTTTTTTTTTGTAGGATACAAAAAGGTTTTGTTCACACAAGACAAATATTTGTCTATTATACAAAGACAAGGCTTTATGTGATTTTAAAAATGACAGCAGTTTCACCGACCCAGGTTGGCGGAATTCGTGTAACAAATAAAAAAAAATGTTGTAAAAACTTGCAAATTTAATGTGTGTGTGTGTGTGTGTGTTTACAATCTAATTCCCACTGTCTGGCAGCGGTATTATGGATAGAATCTTCCTGCAACTGTTTCATATTTGCTGTTTACAGTTGCAAAAAGCTTAAATCCGGGGATTAGAAGGTGACAGCTCTACCGCGACTCCAATAGCCCATTTCAAGAACGCAAGCATTCCGAAGCTATCTTCGTACACAATAAGCCCCGCTCCAGTAGTGACATACTGAAACTTTCAATCAAGCGTATGTGCAATGCTTGATTGACGCGTATTTAGTGATTCACAATATCATAGATGTTATATAAATATAGTGAGGCATGATCGGAAATTACAAATAAAAACAGTTTCGCCCCCGCGGGGCTGCGGGGCCTCATGTACGGAAGTGGAACCGAAGCACAAAAAAAAAATTGAAAATTAAAATTGAGAATAAAAATAAAAAGAACAGTAAAAAGTACCGTGGCTCCGGTCAAAAAGATCACCTAAGAAGGTCTAGTCTAGTAAAATAAAAACAAACGTAAGTCACCTGTCACAGCCGTGTAGCCAGATCTTCTAAGCGGTACGGTTTTGAACAGAATGAAGCCAGCAGAAAATCATCCACATGCCAATCTGTTAGTCTTAGTTCCTCCTTGAAGGAATTGTGTACGACGTGGAAGTCGCAGGGCCATCCATAGAGCACAAAGCGTCTTCTTCAGCAATGCTGGATTTGCAGAAAAACATTGTTTCATTCCGTTAATGAGATCGTTGGACCGAATAGATGACAAAAACGCTACTCAAAAATTTGAAAAAGGTGTGAGTATGGATCCTTCTATATGGCAAAAATTCCCGATGGATTTTGCAATTCCCGACTTTTTCCCGCATATTTCCTGATGATTTCAAATTCCCGCATTTTTTCCGCATTTCCCGATTTTTCCGAGTCTGTTGCCACCCTGATAGTTGTAAATGAGAGGTCGTTGAAAACTAATTACCGAACATTTTGGAACACTGAGCGTCATACTATTTGCACGACACCAGGTACTAAGCCGATCAAGAAGATTTTGCAATTCGATACAGTCCGAAAATTTTTCAACAATCATGTATATTTTCATATCATCGGAATATAAGGAGTGTATCGAAAATAAACTATCCACAAACTTTCTTTCAAATTATGTTGAAAACCGATATTTTATTCATACAAAAAATTGATCTTTTATTGTACGAGGTTAAACTTGAACATAATGAAGACCGGATGAAATTTAAGTTATTCCTTCACGAATTTTTGAACTTTGGCTCGAATGCTCTTCATTAAGTTCCGGACAAGTGTTGCATCGCATTTTTTGGACGCTTGAGCCCAATTTTTTTTGAACCCCTGCATGTTCCCAGCTGCCTTACCAGTCTTCTTGAAGATCCTCTTCACGATTGCCCAGTAACGTTCGATGGGTCGAAGCTGAGGGCAATTTGGTGGATTGATATTTTTCTCAACGAAATCTATACCCTTTTCCGCAAGCCAATTGAGAGTGGTTTTGGCATAGTGAGCCGACGCTAAATCCGGCCAAAACAGTGGAGGTGTACTATGCTTCTTATATAAAGGCAACAATCTCTTCTGGAGATACTCAGATCGATAGATTTCCGCATTTATAGTTCCGGTAGTGTAAAAAATGGTTGACTTCAAACCACAGGAACATATTGCTTGCCATACCAGTACTTTTCGACCGAATTTCTCCACTTGATCGACCTGTCCGCATCGCTCACATCCTCCCCAACGACGGCAGTAAAGTATTGTGGACCTGGAAGGGTTTTTGAGTCCTCCTTTACATAGGTCTCATCGTCCATCAAAACGCATGGATCCGGACGCTGCAAAAGACGCGAATACAATTTCCGGGCCCTTGTTGCTGCTCGCTTCTTCTGTTCTGCACTTTGTTTCGAGATTTTCTGCTTCTTGTAGGTCTTCAGGTGGTTTCGCCTCTTGATACGCTGGATCATTCCGACACTCGTTCCTGCTTTTTTGGCCAAATCACGTATTGACATTGATTTGTTCTTCATGATTAGAGATACCACTTTCTGCTCCAGTTTCGGGTTGGAAGAACCGGGTTTTCTGCCTCTTCCTGGTAGCTCATCCAAAGAATAGTGTTCCCCAAACTTATTAATGATGGTTTTAACACTCGCATGATGAATTCCAAACCGCTTCGCCAATTTTCGCATAGTAATACCCTTCTCACTTAGCCATGTGTCCAGAACCTTAATTTTCACTTCCTTTTCAATACGCGACATTTTGAAAACTCAGAATTTGAACCGTACAAACAAGTAAACAAAAAAAAGCTGACAGTCAAACGCACAGTATGCGGTGTTCAGAGCATAAAAAACCATCACAAAAACATGCGTACAACGCAAATGTATGTGGATAGCTTTTATTTGATACACTCCTTAGTATGCAGAAATATTCGCCAAGGTGCACTGCAAGGCGACATCATTGAAGAAAAGCGAGAATAGCAACGGACCCAAGTTGCTTCCCTGTGGGACGCCAGAGCCGTTAGTGAACCAGCCAGAGGCAGCAGAGCCCACTGGATTTTCCCTGCCAGTTTCTACCACACAGGTGCAACGAGCTGAGCGGAAACTCCAAGCTTTTCAAGTTTCGCTAATAGAATCGCGTGACTAACTCGATCAAATGCTGCTTTCAAATCGGTGTAAACGGCATCATTCTGCATCCCATGTCCAACGTTTTGAATACATAACGATGAATATTCCACGAGATTAGTTGTTACGCTTCGTCCAGAAAAGAATCCATGCTGCTTAGGGCTGATATATTGTTTCACACGAGAACAAAGATAGTTAGATACTACTATTTCCAGTAATTTAGAACATTTAGAACATTTATAATTGTCGGAACAGTTTGCGTACAACTTATTATAATTGAACTTATTTAATCAATGAAAATAAATATGAAGCAAGCGTTGAAACACACATGAGCTGCGAATGGTAGCCTTAAAAATGACCAATTCACCCCCATATTACGGTACTCTGAAAGCAAACCAACGGAAATCGACTGCAGCTAGGAGCTGGTCGAGTTATTGAACCTTCCGTGTTCTACTCGCTGGGTGAGACGTTCATTTCAATGCATGCCGAAAGAGCATAAATTCTGTTTAGATGTATTTAATTTTCATCATTTCCTTGGGTTTCCAGTTTTTCGTTCGCATCGGAGCATCAGCAAAAAGCGGATCCGGAAGACGTACGAAAGGGGGCTGATAGTTGGTTTTCTTCTCTGAGGGCAGTTCTGCTTTGGATAGCGTCTGCCATTGAACAATTGCAGAAGAAGAAGTTGAACTTCCCTGCCACTATGGTTGATGGGTTCAACTTGTACTTCTCCATAGCAACGGGACGTTCGGACGGCATCCGTTGCAACACTGATGCTAACTTTGCTATGCCCGTACATCAGGAGGTTGTTCGATGAATTGGAACCATCTTTTGCGCCGGTGGCATTCGAGTAAATAAAAGACTACTAGAATAAAGAGGAAATTGTCTTGAATCAGATGGCAAACCAAAGAGAGCTTTATCGGCAGCCCTAAGTTTGCACCATTAAACTGAAGGAATGATCCATGAAAAATTGAAATTCGTTCCATAAAAAACGTATTTCTGACCCATAAAGCTCTGATGAAAATCCATAACAAAATTAAAATGATCCATAAAATACAGCAATGTGATCCATACTTTATGTTAGTTTTAGCAATAAAATGTCAAAAATGTACCGTTATATATCTAGGCTATGATCCATAAAATTGAACCGATTACCCATAAACATATTGCAAATTATCCATAAAAGGTTCAATAACTTTCCTTAAACTTGTAAAACTGATCCTTAGAATGTAACGTTTGTGAACTAAAATATATGCACATGATCAATAAATTATTAAAAATATTCCATAAATAAATCTCCAATGATCCATAATAGGTTTGAAAATGAACCATAAACTTCTAAGTATGGTCCATAGCAAATCAATTTTGTGCATTTATAATAATATAAATGATCCAATCAGAAATTATGCCGGAATTATTCCAATTTTAAATTATTTTTTTTTAATTTAACTACGGGAAAATCGATCCTTGACTGCGCTACTACACAAATTTATTAAAATGTCCGTTCCTTTATATATGAAGCTTAAATATTGCTGTAAAAGAAGGATCACTTTGGAGAAGATTGTTAATTTTCAGAAAGCTGACTTACTTTTGCGATCTCACGTTCTTTTACGACCGCAACTGTGACATTTGTTTCCCAATAAATTTGGTAAAGAGCACTCGTGCACGTAAAGAACTACGGCAGCCCTATTTTTGCACCTTTAAAACTGAAGAAATAATCCATGAAAAATTGAAAATCGTTCTTTAAAAAACGCATTCTTGACCCATAAGACTCTGGTGAAAACCCACAAAAAAAAAAATAGAAATGATCCGTAAAATTCATCAATTTGATCCATACTTTTAACAAAATTAAGCAATAGAATATCGAAAATTAACCGTTTTATATCAAGGGAAGAATATATAAAATTTTTCGGATTTCCCATTAACACATTGCAAATGATACTTAAAAGGTTCAATATTTTTCCTTAAACTTGCAAAATTGATCCACAGAATGTAACATATGTGTATCATCTATTAATTATTATAAATGTTCCATAGATAAATTGTCAGGGACCCCTAATAGTTTGTATAACAAATCATAGTCTTCAAAAAATGATTCATAACAATCCAACTTTGTGAACTTAACATTATTTGATCTCCCCGCAACTGCGACACATGCTTGTCAAAAAATTTGGTAAAGAGCTCTCCTGTACATAAAGAACTTTAGGTCAAATTTATGACTTGATTAAACTGTTGTTTCAGAAAATTTGATTTAAATTATGCCGGGCAGACGCTTGCTGTCCAACTCGCTGTCGCTCGTCGGACCAAACTAAAAAAAACATCCTCTGTTTGCATTATACCGGGCAAATGCTTGAATCAGCCGTTTGCCTGGAATCTAATCTACGCTATGTTAACACTTCGGATGTCCGAAACATCGACCGTTTAGTTCTTCAATCCTCAACACGGCTACGCAAAAACTCCGCAATCCTTCTTTAGCAGTAATACTATATCCGGCTACCTGAAAGAACGGACATGTAACTAAATTTGAGTAGTAACGCAGTTGGACATCAATTTTACAATCTTTGAGGATCAAAATTAAAAAAAAAGTGCCCCAACCTGGAAAAATGCAGGCATAATTTATGGATCATACCATATGGTTTAGCGAACAAAACTGATTTACTATGTATCATTATTATAAGCTTATGGTTCATTTTTTATCATTCTATGGATCATTGGCAATTTATTTATGGAAAATTTCAAATAATTTATTGAACATGCGAATATATTTTATTGCACAAAGGTTACATTCTATGGATCAATTTTACAAGTTTAAGGAAAGTTATTGAACCTTTTATGGATAATTTGCAATATGTTTATGGGTAATCCGTACACTTTTAACGACCATGCCCTAGATATAAAACGGTACATTTTTGATATTTTATTGCTAAATTTGTTATAAAGTATGGATCACATTTCTGTGTTTTATGGATCATTTCAATTTTTTTATGGATATTCACCAGAGTCTTATGGGTCAAAAATGCGTTTTTCGTGGCACGATTTTCAATTTTTTATGGATCGTTTATTACTTTTTATATGCAAAAGTACGTTTGCCAGTGATTTACATTTTAACCCCCTTCAATATTAATAATATTAAAATTAATATTTTTTTTAACCCCACCCACAAAAAAATTTTTACAATTTTTTAAATTTTTTCCCAACTTTCAACCACCGAAACTTCGGTAAACCCAATTATTTACCGGATTTCGGTGAAATTTCACAGTATTCCGGTAAAAAGATTACCGGAACATGTCAAATTTTACCGAAATCCGTTAAATCGGATTACCGAACGTTCAGCTGTTGAAAGTTCGGTAAAAAATACCGAATACTGTAAAATTTTCTAAGTGTGTAGGTTGGAACTAGTTCCAAAATGCGCTACCTGAACTTATTGTCAGTGCAAACCTCAATCCGATACTAGTTACTAAGAGCATCATTAACGGTGGGCAACAGTAGCGCTGCTATTTCAGAAGCGCTGCAGCGCTCTCATTTTTGTTTAGCCACCCTTCTCCACATCGGTCGTTGCTATAGATAATTGCACGGAATGTATTAACCTCACTTTTTTGACAGTTTAGGAACCTTGTTTGCAAAGTGTTAGAATTTGAACCGCTCAAATTAAATTTTTCATTGGCTTTTTCCGGATTCTGTACGATTAGAATCAGGAAATGATGTAAAAATAAGCACTGGTTTCTGTTTTTCGGCAATTTTACTTCAATCGAAATAAATTCTGAGCACAAAATCTCAAACCGATCTTACCGAAAATGTTCGAAGTCCACGTAAACAAGCTCCTTGAACTGTCAAAACTGCATTGATGACGCCATCGTGCTATGATCTATAGCGGTGATCAATTTAGTTAGCCTATTCCGTACCGGTAGAAGGGTAGAAGTAAAATTTTTGACAACATTGGTTCTTGAACGTCATCAACATCGTCGCCTTCAAGTGAAAGTCGAAAAGAAGAAATGGAGAAGTTTTCTGTGTTATTCTCGGATTCCAGTGACGATGAACTTAAATTGGTTAGCCAGATGCTTGTCCAAGCTCACGCAATGCTACCTGAAACCGAATGCATTCGTTAAAACGAGGGAAGAGGCACGAGACGACCTAATATTGACGGGTTGGCGCAAGAAGGAGCACCAGTGCGACAACAGTGAGGACCAATTTCGCAGACGTTTCCGGATGAGTCGAAACTTGCTCCTGCGCATCGTGAGGGACGTACAGGCTGCAAATGACTACTTCGTGCGACGTAAAACGGCTGTTGGATGAAGGCAAGAGACGAGGATACCCAGGGATGTTGGGTTCGTTGGACTGCTGCCACTGGCAATGGAAAAACTGCCCCACTGCTTGGGCTGGCCAGTACAAGGGGAAGGACAAAACGCCCACCATTGTATTGGAAGCAGTGGCGTCGTATGACCTATGGACATGGCACGGTTTCTTTGGCATGCCAAGCTCCTCAAACGACATCAATGTGTTGGAGCGTTCACCTTTATTTTCAGACCTCTACAGTGGCAAAACTCCTGTAGTAGAGTTTGAAATTAATGGGCGAACCTATACTATGGGGTATTACCTAGTGGACGGGATTTATCCTTCCCTAGCAACATTTGTCCAAACGATTCCTTCGCCGGTTGGACAAAAAACGGAAGGTACCTACATGCTTTTTCTTGCATAATTATTCGATATTTTTTCAAAATTAATATTTAAGGTACACCGAGGCAAGTTGAAACGGTGGGGCAAATAGAAATTGGTACGTAAGCACTGTACACCATCGCAAAATACAAATTTGAACACTTATTCATTTATAACTCAGTTCTGCTTACAGATAGCATACCCATTTCAACATGCCCCACCATTTCGACTTGCCCCGGTGTATCTTACCTCTATTTCCGTTTACGCACCAGTCGGATACGTTCGTACAAATCAATTTTTTGCATTCTCATTTTCGTACAAAACCTTAAGGCTCATATCGCATTGATGCATTTCCGAAAAATTCAAAAGCAGTTTTCTCCGACGCATCATTTTAGAAGGCAAAAAGATCTCGTCCATTTATTCCTGTTGCTATTTTCCACAAACCCACGCGAACATTTTGCGATCTGAAATGATGTGTCGGAGAAAACTGATTTGATTTTTTCGGAAATTCTTCAATACGATTTGAGTCTCAACAAGAAGATAAAATTCGTACGGAAACGGTAATGTAAAACATCGAAAATACCGTCAAACTATTATTTTCCACCAATAGCGCTCCGACATTAAGATATTTACAGCCATTTATATTTTTCACGTCGCACGAAATAAAACTCACCATATAAAAAAAACACAACAAACCGGTGGACGGTGACTGACTTTACCAAATACCAACCGCTTCACGCGCTGCTATCGGGCTGCTAAATTTGAGCACCCGACTCCTCCCGAAAGCCTCGCTGCTAGTTTGGTAGCGCGTTTAGCAGCGACCGGTACGGTGGTGAGTGATGATAGAGCGCTGCTAAACGGGCGTTCTATACCCCACCGTTAATGATGCTCTAATAAAACCATACACACTGACGTGCAACACACAACATGCCGACCCAATTTTGATACCCGATCAAACTGGATACCCGAGTTTGGAACTGGATCAAAACAGAATTCGCTGTAAGTAAAATTCAGAATGCTGTCTACATTGAGTGACGGTGAGGTTCTTCGAGATGTCCGTCTGCATTAAAGTATTTACAATTACTCACTTAAATATATAAAAAATATTTAATTAAAAAAAAAAAAAAAAAAAAACCTTACTTATAAAACAAACAAAAAAAAAAAATCCCTTTGGGGGGGAAAAGGGGGAAAAAAAAAAAAAATTTTTTTAAAAAAAAAAAAAGCAAAAATTTTTTTTAACACGTGTAACATAAGTCCTGGGAATACTTTCAGGCGTTTATTTGACAGCATTAACAAACACAAAGATGTCAACCAATGTACTTGTCACGTTCATCTGTGTTCCTACTGAACTGTCAAACTCAAATTGCGCAGTAGTTTCCATTAAAAATGTCGTACAAGCTGGATTTACGAGCACAAGTCGCCAACCTTTTTGGACGGCTTAGTACAAGTGAAATTTTGAGCGTGTTCAAAGACGAGCCAATATCAAAATCAACAATATACCGTGTTTTGAAAGATTGTCGTGATGGTAAAGAACCGGAAAATAAAAAGAAAAGTGGTCGCCCAACAAAAGTGAGTGCCAGAACAACGAAAAAACTGCTGTCAAGCGCTGAAAACAAGGTTGGCCAATCAACACGCAAATTAGCACGAAAATTTCAGGTTTCAAACATGACAGTCCATCGGATTTTGAGAAAACATAACGTAATCTATCGGAAACGTCAGCGTGCACCAAAATATACACAGCAATAACAGAAAAAATACCAAATTGCTGCCGTGCACTTCGTCGCGAGCATTTTGCAAATGGAAAGTGCATAATTTTGGATGATGAATCTTACTTCACGTTTTCGCACCATGAATTGAGTGGCAACGATGGTTTCTATACTGCTAACATTAAAACAACACCAGACGATGTTAAATATGCCAGCAAATCGAAATATGAGCCAAAGGTGTTAGTGTGGGCAGCCATGTCATCGAAGGGTATCTCGGCGCCTTTGATACGCCCAAACAAGGCCAAAGCTGTCAATTCTGACGTGTATATCAGCCAATGCTTGCCGAAATTGAAGCAATTCATCAACAAATATCACGCTGACGACGAAATCATGTTTTGGCCGGATCTTGCAAGCTGTCATTACGCATTTGTACCGAAAAAGGACAATCCACCTAACGTGCTTCAGGCTCGTCCAATTGAAATTTTTTGGAGTGTTCTCAAACGTATGGTGTACGACAATGGCTGGGAAGCTAACAATGAGCAACAATTGGTTAATCGAATCAAGCGGAAGATGAAAGAAATAGACATAGACACCGTCCAGAACCTGATTCAACATGTTCGCCGTACACTGCGTAAAATCGAAGATAATGGTCCATTGAGCGTACTGTAAATATATTTTTCAATAAATTTATTAATAGAATAAAATACCCTGAAGAGCATTTTAAAATCTGATTGTTTGATTTCAAGTACCATGCTTTTGAATTTTTCCCAGGACTTATGTTACATATGTTATCCTTTAGCGTAGGATGGGGCAAGATCGCTACCCGGGGCAATATGAGCACCGTTCCTGTTTACATAAAAAATCGTAGTAATATTTACTAAATATATTCAAATAATTTTTGCAACGTTGCATCCTTCTATTATGAAATACAGGTTCACATGTTCTTTTGCAACAACCGTGTTTTATGTTAACAGGAAGGGTGCTCATCTTGCCCCGGGTGGCGATCTTGCCCCGTCCTACTCTACAAATTGCAGGGAACATTAAAAACGGGTCCTCTGGGTTCGATTCCCGGTCTGGTCTAGGAATTTTTCGTTAAGGAAAATTTCTCGACTCCCTGGGCATAGGATATGATTGTACTTGCCACACAATCATACTAATGCAAAAATGGTACCTGGCATCGAAAGCTCTCAATTAATAACTGTGGAAGTGCATTTAGAACACTAAGTTGAAATCAAGCAATAAGCTAATTGTGAAAGCAATAAGCTTGAAATGCTTGAAAAGAAGAAGATTCAAAACGGATCGTTTCTCTGTTTGTTGCAAAATGTTCACCAAATTTGCATAGCATATCATTTTAAGAGTTGACAATCATTTAGCATTCTAAACTCAGCTTTGACCATTTTGTCACTTTCACCTCTTGGCCTCCAACTCCCGCATTTACCGTGGCGTCGATTCAACATCAACAACGCTGGTTGAGTACATGTCATAATACACCTCGAACAACACATCTCACACCCAATGAGTAAAACTTCATTCCGCTAATGGTGTAGTTAATGAATAATGAATAACGTTTTCCACCAGCATTCCTAACCTCAATCAATTAGCAGAATTTCTTGACTCGTGAGTGACACAGAATGCCCCTCTAAAACCCAATAACTTACTAACTGTAAACGGTGCACAGGAGATTTCGCTTATTAGTTTTTGGAGGCACCTGTAAAGAAATGGCTGGAATAATCGGATCAAGTTTGCTGGACTCGGTTAAGGTGCTTTTCTACATTTCGGCCATTCTGGGCCTCAATCCCTATTCGTTTCGGGAGTTCTATACCAAACATGTGCTGAAGATTTCCATCGTTGGGAACATATGGGTGTTGGTCAATGTAGTGGGTTATTCGGTTAGCTACCATATGGCTACCGATGCCTACATCGGAGTCGGTGGCGGAGGACAAGGTCGAGGTGTTTCTTTTACGGCCATTTTAAGAAATTTAATTTTCCTTTTTCTTCTTCTCAGGAACCCTTACGAATGCGATCGGAATTTTCATCATCTACATGGAACCGCTTATGATGTGCATCGATATGCTGGCCTCGATGATCAATCAGAAGCGCATGATCGAATGCATCGAGCGTTTAGATAAGGTCGACCTAAAGTTAGCCGGTGAAAATATCGTCGTTAACAACGGGCGCCTCCAGCGTTACGTTATCATTCTGCTACTGTTGGTAGTTGTTTTCGAAAGCTTCATTACAGCGTATAACTTTGTAGAATTTGTCGAAGAGTACACACTGCAGTCGTTGATTTGGTTCATAACGGCTTTCCCCACCGCAATCAATTCTGTCAGCCGGATATGGTTCGTAGTTTTAGTCCAGTCCGTCCGACATCGCTTCAGCGTCATGAATAAGCACATGGATGAGCTTGCTGGTCTGTTGGAAGATCACAGTGATCGATGGGATGATGAACTGGAGATCGAAAAGAATGACATTCCAATGAATTATCTGGAAAAGGAAATCTTCACCATTCGTACCCAGAAAAGGGCTATCGCGGTGCAACAACAGGTACCTTTCAAGCAGTATGGCCAAAATCCGCCGGGAAAGATCATCAGTGTGAAACCATTCGAAAAGAGATTGAGCGAGGAAAAGGTCTTGGCGCAGAAACGATCAACCTTCGAGTTCCTCGCGTTCGACAAGTACATGAAAATCGACGAGAAACTGGACAAGAAAATGATTCTCATATGTCGCACCCACGACGAGCTTTGCGAAATTGGCAAATCCGTGAACTACATGTTCAGCTTTCAAATGTTAGTTTCGATGGCCCATGGTTTCATGGCGATTACGGCGCAGTTCTACTTTCTATATTGCGCACTCTCCGGGCAGGACGTCCCAGTACTGTTCCGATCGGCCCAGGTTGCGACAATTTCCATCATCCAAATTTTCTACTTCGCAATGAAGTGTGTCATTTGCATCTACGCCTGCTGGAAGACCAAAACCGAATCACAGCGTACGGGAGTTTTTATGCACCACCTGGCCAATATGGTGGATGAGACCCATTTCTACCAGATTATCAACCACCTGTCTTTGAAGCTGTTGAATCACCAGCTGAGTTTCAGTGCTTGCGGTTTCTTCGATTTGGATATGACTACTTTGTATGCGGTATGTTTAATGATTTCTAATTTATGTATGCTTTTGAGCTGTCGGTAAAATCTTTGTTTTCGTTGCAGATAACAGGTGCCATCACCAGCTATCTGATCATTTTGATTCAATTCAACCTGGCTGCTTTACAAAAGGTTGGAAACTCAACGGAAGTAGTCGCCAATGTCACAGCAAGCACAGTTGCGACGTTGCTGAATTTGACCACGACTACAACTACCGCCGTGAGCACCTATGTGGCTAAACCCTAAAAGGGATAGAGATGGCATAAGCTTGAAACTGATTGTTTACAGATTTTGTTTGTTTGTCAGTGTGAGTGACGTTAAAAGCGTAACATAATGTAAATGAATAAGTGTTTTTATAATTCAGATATCACCGATCCGGAATGCGGTTAAAGTGGTTGATATATCCTGGGAATATTATCAACAAATACTGAATTATAACCGGAAAGAAATGAACTGGTAGAGCTCAAAGGTTGACTTTAATCGGTAAGTACACTTGCAGTATATTTAAACGAAATTTTTCAGTGATTCTAAAAATGTAACGAATTAGAAATTTGTTTATTTTGGCATAATACAATGTACATTTGTTTCGTGAGATTTATTTCGTTAACTTTACGAAGCCGATATTTCATAAGAAATATGTTACATCTTGAAGAGGTGGACTGATAACTATTCAGGGTAAGGAAAAAGTGACGTTGAGCTACGAGCGTTCTCGAAAAGTTTGAAAAAGGGCTTCTAAACTATGGCATTTTGGAGTTAAAAAAACCTTAAGAATGCACATATTCGGTATGTGATATCTCGGGTGCTGAAGCGCGTTCAGCGGAGCGGTTTCTTGAGTCAACCGAATAGAAAAAAGTCGCAGGAAGCCATATCAGGTTAAACGGTGGTTACTAATTGGTTTTTGTTTCGTCTTTAGCCAAATGTTCTTGGATAACGATGGAATTGTATGACGGTGCGTTATCGTGGTGCAAGATCCACGAGTTGTTTGCTCACAAATCTGGAATTGCTTCAGGCAAACGTCTCATAACGCCCAAATAATACTCCTTGTTGACGGTCTGGCCTTGATGATAGAATTTGTGATACACAACATCCTTGTAATCCATGAAAACTGTGAGCATCGCCTTCTTTTTCGACTGAAAACGACGTGGTTTTCTCGATCGCGGCTTATT
Source organism: Aedes koreicus (assembly GCA_024533555.2). Taxonomy (NCBI): domain Eukaryota; kingdom Metazoa; phylum Arthropoda; class Insecta; order Diptera; family Culicidae; genus Aedes; species Aedes koreicus. Next base: position 31,173 of record JAHHFK020001538.1, on the reverse strand, counting down.
CTATACACGCCATTCACTCGCTTGATGTCTGGATTGAGTGTCATGCTCATAAATCTACGTATCGTCTCCAGTAATGATCTATTTGATGAATGTTGGGTCACATTCGACATTAGAAATCATGTCATTTGCGACGTCAACACTGTCCTTTTTTTGCATGAAATTCAGGTCTTTCGGCATCATCTTTGCAGTGACACCACTTTGAGGCCCAAATCATTAACCAAAATGTCTTGAACGGATCCAAAAGCAATTTCTAACTCCTCTGCCATCTCTCTAATGGTCAACTTGCGGTTTACGGTCTTTCTTTGATTTTGGTGATTTTTCCGGCGGTTTTCCATGTCGATGGCCTACCACTTCTGTCATCATCGTTCTCGGACTAACAACCACTTCTGAAACGTTCGTGCCACTGATAAACAACTATATTCTAAAGAGTATCGTTGTAGAAACACCTTTCTAACATTTGCAATCTCGTCGCACCATTGAAACCGTTTTAAACGCAAAATTGAATACAAACTCGTTATTGCAAATTCAATTCCATTTTGAAAATTGTAAAATCGAGTTCACACACAATCGCAGATGTACTCAATACGGCGTAACTTTTACAAATGTCAAGCTATCAAGCTAAAAATTTCTTAAAATGTCAATGACCGATGTGGCAACTTAAAAAAAAAACTCAAATCGGGTGACTGAGAGCGCCACACGGTGGTAATTCCGGGAACTTTTTGATCAAGTTGGTAGGTGCGCTAAGGGGAAACGGTTCATAGCCATAGTAAATATTGAGTAACAGCAGCCACAAATAACGTCGATCATTTGCAATCCAACGCCTATGAAGTTCGTGCTGTTATCTGTATAGCCCAGCATTTCTCAATCTTTTAACCCTATTTACCCTATCTACCCAATTCGTCGGTCGTGTGTAGCAGACATTTTTTATAAGTTCTTTACATGTTCTGAATTCAAGTATTATATTTTTTTAAATAATCCAAGAAAATCCTTAATCGCTCCCGTCGTCAATGTTAGCGAAAAATTCTTGCTTATCATTACTGCCCAGGTAACTCTTGTAGGTAATACTCGCAGAGCAGGAAAAAGCCGGGTTACAGAAACGGTATTACTAATTTATTATAGCGATCTTGACGATAGAATACAGATTAACATCGCTGGGTAAAAAAATCGTATTTATAATCCCCCAGGTTGTTTATACGTTACCATGGTACCCATGCTTATATACTAAGAACTTCTGCAACGAGTTTGTTATTTACTCGTTGCCATGGTATCTCGGACGACGTCGATTGTGCTATCGGTCTTTACCGAGCTACTTTGTTTTTCACCCCCTCTCAATCCGACATTCCTAAATTTGATGTAAGCAGTTTGAACCGAGTGGCTTCCAGGGGTTTTGTAAACAAGTCGGCCAGTTGATCACGGGTACCAATCGGCTCGATGTGCACCGTACCGCGCTCAACCAGATCGCGGATGAAGTGATGCCTCACGTCAATATGTTTGGTCCTTTTACTTTCCAGGTTCTTCGTTAACGAAACCGTCGATTGCTTCTTGCTGCTCCAGGATACGGTACATCCATAGACTTTGAAAATGTAGCCGCTCACGGATTTTCGGTCCAGGAGGTCGGCCGCCCCATCGGCGTAACCGACGAGCATTTCTGCTTCGTTGTTGCTCCGGTGCAGTCCAGTGCACGGTTGAAGAGCTCTGCTGGAACCGGCCGAGATAACCGACAGGATAACATACAACTGACCTGACACAGAGCATGATGCACATCAGGCTTCCGAGCAATTCCCGATATGGTTCTTCAGGGGTAGGCTCATCTCGTGGAAGTTGTAGGCCTTTTTCCATTGGGGTCCTTTTCGGATTGCACTCGCTCATGCCGAAACGATTCAGCACCTTCACGATGCTGGTCTCCTGCGATAGCCTCATGGATCCCCCACTACGGTTGTAGTCGATCCGCATTCCGAGAAAATGTCGCAGTTCGCCACAATCGGCCATTGCGCACACGGTGGACAGTTTCTTCTTTAGCTGGTTGGTGGTCTCCAAGTTTCTTCCCGCAATCAGAAGATCATCGACGTATAAGATGATATACAGCTCGTCACCATCGCGGTACCTGACATACAGGCAGTAGTCTCGCTTTGACCGAACAAACCCCATCTTCTCGATCTCACTGGTGAACTTCTGGTTCCAACACCGTGGCAATTGCTTTAGTCCGTAAAGCGACTTTCGCAGCATGCACGCCATCCCCGGCGCTGATTTCACACCGTCTGGAGCACAGATGTAAATAGTTTCCTTCAGTTCACCGTGCAGGAATGCTGTCTTCACATCCATCTGGTGAAAGACGAAACCTTCGTGGACGCCTACCGCAAGGATGATCCTAATTGTCGCAAGCTTAGCCACTGGAGCGCACGTTTCTTCGTAGTCCAGTCCCGGTGTCTGGAGGAAACCTTTCGCGATGAGTCGGGCCTTGTACCGAACTGTTCGTCCTTGTTCGTCCTCCTTGATACGAAAAACCCATTTCGTTTTCAACGGCTTTATGTTGGTGGGGCATGATACCAGCTTCCACACCTTGTTGCTTTCCATTGCTTTCAGTTCGTCCAGAATGGCTTTCAGCCACTCATCTCGATCGTCCCGAGTCAGCACATCTTGGTAGGTTTTAGGAACTTCTAGGGAGGAGGAAAATGCGGCAGAGGTTGCTCTGTAACCAGTAATATAATCCAGAAATTTACCTGTAGTCCTGCGCTTCCGTTCACTACGCCTCGACGACTTGCCATGCGCTTCGCGTCTTTCTATTTGTGAAGCTCAACAAAATGATGTTTGGGTGGATAGTTTAGGTCGATCATGGTCCTTCGGATCTTTGGGTCAAAAAATGGTATCCCAGTCCATACGACGAACTGGTTTCATCATTTGGTTCTACTGTAAATGCTTTGCGATTTGAACATCGTTTACACCGCGTCCAATATATTCTCATACACTTTTTCCTTGCATTGGTGTCGTGCAACTACTCAACATGCTTCACGTATGTGTTGTTGTAGTTTTGCACTATGTTTATACAAATGCTTTTAGGTTACGTCCGATTGTTTTCATTCGGTGTTTATCTTTTACCAACGGTGAAGGAGTTTGTGTTGTGGTGATAAAATTTTTTTGAAAGTTTCAGAAATTTGAAAAACTTCGGAGTAAAGCGGGATTTTGTGTACCGAACCATCCGAAGGTTCCGTGACACCTGCTCGTTGGACGACCGGAAGAGATCCGGTCGTACTCGTACGGTGCGGACTGCACGAGTTTTTTAAGTGGTCAAGGAACGGATTAGACTAAAATCACAGCGCTCTGTACGTAAAATGGCCGCAGATCTGAATGTTTCGAGATCGTCAATGCACAATACACTGCTAAATGACCTCGGATTCTAAGCTTTCAAGAAACGCCCAAATCGAATAATCCAACGGATTAAGATCTGGACTGCTAGGGGGGCCACAAATCCTTCGGCCAAAACTTCATGTTATCGTTCAACCATTGTTGGGTTCGATTGGACGTGTGACACGGCGCTCCATCCTGCTGTAGGACAACGTTTTGATCCTCGGAGAAGTTGGCCTTCGCCCACGGAAGCACTTGGTCCTTTAAAATACCGATATACACTTCGGTATTGATTTTAACTCCAGCATCAATGAAAACAGGCGGCATTTTCAAACCGTTGGACGCCACCAAGCCAAACATCATAACACCAGCCGGATGTTGGGTTTGAAATTTGAATTTCTATTTTTCCGGAACGTTCTCCATTTTCTGCGGTGAAATGAACCAGTCCATGCGGCTGTTGGCCACAGCATCGATGCTGAAAAGCTTTTCGTCGGAGAACAGGATTATCATTTTTTCCTTCTTCAACAAGGAAAGCAATCTCTTGGAACGAGTCACTCGTAGTTCCTTGACCCGGTCCATAATCAAGTGGCGTTTCACTCTGGCTCTGGAAGATGCATGCAGGTCTTCTTTGATGATTCTCCGCATGGATTTCTCCGAAATATTGGCTTCCTTTGCAAGTTTTCTTATGGAACGCACCGGGTTGCGAGCAATTTTTGCACGGACCGCTTTGATCACGTTCGGCGTGCGTGTAAAGCGCGGACGTCCGCTTCCCGGCTTCCGCTGCTTAGGACCATCCTGCAGAGACTTTTTTATGCGGTAAACTGTTGCCAAATGGCACCCTACCACCTTGGCAATCTCTTTCGGCTTCTTCTGGGCGAGCAACAAACTGGTGATCACTTCTTCGCGAGCATTTTGACGAATTTGCAATAAAACAAATAGAATGTTTGGATGCAGCACTTGAAAGTAGCTTACTAGCTACACAAATTAACCCAATACTCAAGTTTGAACATTTTCGCATTATTTTCTGCCTCACCCTGTATTTCGTATGGTATACATGCTGGCGAAGATAAATGACCACAGGGCGTCTAATATGAACTAATTCAAAACCGTAATCAAACGAATTTGGGACGAAATGCCGATGGAAGTCGTGCGTGCGCCTGTGAAGGTTTCGAAAAACATCTGGAGCTGGTCAAGAAGGTTAAAGGCGGTGTTCTTCCAAAACATATGCTGTAGTTATATCAATATTATATTGCAAAATAATGGGTAAAGTTATCAATAAAATCTGGATTATCGATTTGAAATAAATCGAGTTTTATTTTGTATGAGAATATATTGGACACGGTGTAGGTCAACTCGACGAAATTCGGAAGCATTTATATCCTACCTCACCTAGTCGACTAGTATGGTCCATCGCTTCATTGAAGTTTTCAAAAATTAGTCTACGTGGTTTATGAAGGCAGCGGATTCCATCAAAACTTATCTATCCACTATAAACTGGAAAAAAGTATCAAAAATCATTGGCAAACAGTCTGTGCTGAAGCTAATGAGCAGTGTTAGATCAAAAGTCCACACTTTGGCGTACGATTATATGGATCTCGGAAACGCCACGTTGAACTGTAGAGGAATATTGTAGAGAACATAAAAGTGTCACAAAACTCAATTTACTTAAAAACCGAGCTCGTATTGTTATTTACAAATCGAGCTTAGACTCATTGGGACACCACATAGATGAAATATGGGCACGATGGAGAGACGAATATGTTGCCACACTTCAACCTCGGAACAAGTGGCAAACAGTTCAGCAGAATCTAGATCCGGGTCGTAATCAAGAACGAGAATCCATCGCCTGAGGCATGGGAACTCGCTAGTTTAAACTAGTCAACTTCGGAGCAGAGTGTTTGTATAGGGAACTGTACTCCTTGTAACGATCTGTAATGTTGTAGATTTTGTACATAATTTATTAGCCGTAATTTAGTTAATTAGGGTAGGCTATGCGAAAGCGTCAGCATTTTTGCCGCCCGTCTCCTCAGACGGGCCCATTTAATTTTATGGTTAAGGTGGGAAAGGGACAGTCGCAGCACTACACGATCCAAAATACCTATCGTGTTGTTAGATTCACGATAGTACACGAAGGGATTCGGGGAATGTTAAACTTCCGGTTTATTCGAGTCTGAAACTACCTTATTCTGAGGATTCACGGTCTCGATCATTTCGTCCGTGACCTTATACCGATCTGGAAGTGTTCGCGTTTGTTCGTAGTCGTTTTTGGTTAGTTGAAGTAGGTTATTTAAAGTAATGTCAAGTGTTTAGATTAATTAAGTTCTTTGTTCAAATAGCTAGATATGCAATTAAGTGTGCGTCGAATAAATTGTGTGCGATATAGTAGTTAGGCTACCAACCCCAGGTAAATTAACGTGCTCAAATGTGCTGTCCATGTGTCTGCTTGTGCACTATTCACTGTGTTGTTGTAGTTCGTTTGCTTTCGATAATTCGCAGCAATAATTCCGCACCCAAGCGCGGTCAACCTTCTCCCCCAACGGACGGAAGATTCCCGGCATCCACCAACCGGCCGGAAGCGGACAGATACGTCACCACATCTGTCCGAGGAGAATCGGGGATTCTCCACGTGGATAGCGTCCACGCGCCGGCCCGTCAACTGCCCGGCTAGGCCGAGTAACCGCCATCGAACCGGCGTGAGAAAGGCCATTGTGCATCGCCATTGACCAGGATAAAGGCGCCAGTGCGTTAACCCGTTGATAGGTCATCGACAGCGCCTATAGACGCAGCAAGTAGGTGATCGACCCTCCCTACAGAATCTGGTGAGTCAACCTTTTTTTGATTGGAGTGTGGCGTCCGGCGAGGGCGCCACGTAGTAGTTTTTTTTTGCCAGTTGTTGAACTGAAGAGCCATGCGCTAAACTTCCGAGGTCCGTGTCACTATCCGGACTCGTGAGCGGAAGTACAAACCGCCTAAAATGCGCGCATAATGCGATCTAAGTAAACGTTGTCACCAGGAGCGCAGACCGGGTTGGAGCCGAGTTGCTGAGATTTCGTGACGTAGAAAACAGAATAGAGCACATTAGTACATGGTAGACAGTTAGGGAGAGAGAAGACGCACACACGTAGGAGACAGTAAGAACACATTAATAAAATGAGAGAATAAATATGTAGTAGTTTTGTCGAAATCCGTCTAGTTTGTATAATAAATGTTACTGTTACCAAAATATTCATAGGGTTAATTGATTCAAATGTTTGACATCATCTCGCGTTCTCCGTATCAGTTTCTCTTGTCCCGTCCTCTCTATGAGTGTTTATGTTGAGTGGAAGAGCGTACTTCCAGCTCGGGGTGACGTCTAGTGGCAGATGGAGGGACTACCAATGAGGATACTCTCTGTTGTGTAGAGGCTTTAGGTATAGCGTACTCTCGTTTCGGATTCTCTGAGTGACTATCGTGTTTATGATTTCATGAAGGTGATAGGGTTGTCCCGTTTTGGGTCGTTTAGAGTACCAGTCGGCTGTTTCGATCCATAAAGCTTTTAGAAAATTAATGGACTCGCCCTGAGGAGAGTCTTAACCGGGCCAATAAGAATTGGTGTGTGGTCTCCTTTATGGAGTGGCGCTTAAGCCACACGCTTTAGAGTTGGATCGTTAGGGCTGGCTATTTCTTTTGTAAAATTAGGATAAATACAGTCCGCTGTTTTTTAATTAGTTCGCCGTTTATTTGTTATTCCGATTCCCTCGCAACATATTCAATCTGATATAACTCGGAGCGTATGTTTTGGTATCCCGAGTAAAGTCTAACATCATTAAGGAAGTAATTCGAAAACTTATTGTGATATCAACATCAAATTGAAATCAAAATTGGATTCCACTTCACAATTGTTTAATTTGATATCAAATTAAGGTTTCATCTTGCGTTCCCTTTTCTTTGAGAAAAGTAGTTTTGTTTTCATTGTATTAACAAATCATCAAGGGGAATACTTTTATCAACCTATCAACGGGAAAAAATGTACAGCAAATTGACTTTTCAAATTTGATGTCACAGGAATTGATGTTTGTTATAAATTTTGATCTTTTAACCGTTTTGACCAAAACGACAGCAACCTGAGTAATCATTACCGGCAACATCACAACATCATATTTAGTTTTCTATTTGATCTCAGACTCTCCTCGGGATGTCCATGCATTCTTCCGCCTCTGTAGATTTACAAAACGCATTGTGGTTACAATCTATTCATTTGAATCCAACTCATTTTACAGAATCATCTTTTGCGGTTAGTAAGTAGGCCTGGCAACTTTGACGCTTGTATCATGTCTTTGATATGCTGCAATCATCAATATTGAAAAAAAAATTATTGGGCCTCATCTAACCCTATTATTTCCAGGATGCGTTCTCGTACTGGCTGTGTTTGTATTAGATTAGCTTAGATAAGTTAAATTAGATTAGATGACCTAACGGGGTGGTTTTCATCGACAATAACCCAAATCCACCCTTTTGCCCCCAATTCCGCCCAATAGAAAAATACTGGGCAGTTGTGGAATGAAGCTCAAGAAAACTGGTAAAACGTCTCGGGACTCTGCACTGATGACCAGATGTTGGGACTAACTTTCCGAGAGGTTGATTGTACAAGTGTGTAATAAAATATCTTTGTTCTGATTGATTACCCTCTGTACGTCGCAGGAATGTTGTGAGAAAGTCGATAACCAATCGTAGAATATAGTTTTTTATTAAGCATTTATTTGATAGTTTCGCAAATTTTACATCGATTCAATAATAATATGTACCTTGCTGTTTCTTGATTCTTCATCAAATTTGTTTTGTTTATTTTAAATATCATGTAAAATACTTGGTTTGCTAGAGGTGTTTTTCTGTCAGTTTTTTTTCGCGTGTTATCATCTGTTCACCGCTGTGTTTCGCACTATTTCATTAAATTGTTCTCTGTCGCCAGTAAATATCAGTTTGGTTGTTGTTTTCCTTTTTTTCTCTCTCTCTTTGTCATGTTTCAACATTAAAACAAAAGCTAACGATTTTCTCACTTGTTTTCATTTTTATTTTGCTTCTTTTCGATTAAGGTAAAGGTTTAATCACATGACACAAAATTTTGTTTTCTTTTACTTATTTACTTCCGAAAAGTAACATTGAAGCGAACTGAAAAAAAAGTTTCAAAACAAATCTCCATTTTTGACTGTGTCAGAGAAAATCACTTTCAGCGGCTCGATTGCCTTTTTCTTTTAAACATATATGGAAAAAGCAGTTAAGGATTAATCTTTTTATGGTTTTGGATTCAAACAGTCCTTCCGTCCGGTGACTAGCATATTTTCTTTCTATGTTTCTAGCATAGGTTTTACCATCGTTCCTCTAGTTTTTGCTGATTTTATTTAATAATCTTACATTCGTGTTCACTTTCTTTTTGGTTGCTTGGTTTCTGCTTCATTAGAGATAAGCTGTTTATCTGGATGTTGCATATGCGATTTGTTTTTTTTTTTTTAATTTTTATCAGTAATTTTTAGTGGTTTTAGAGTCAACAAAAATTGAGCTAAGCTTTACATTGTATTTCATGATTATTTCGCAGCTTGTTTTTTTAAAATTACGATAAGTAAGTGAATAGATTCAGTATGATTTACTGCAGTTTTCCGTTTGTTTTAGTAAAAGTATTATTAAATATCGGGAAAAAGGATGCTTTTACTTGCTGAGTGTGTGTATGTGTGTATAAAGCGGATGGAAATCAAATCAGCTGATCTCCACGTACGCAATTTGATCGAAGTTTCGTCATTTAGTCCTCCTTCTCAGTCGTTTTCTGTGAATGGAATAATATGAAGAAATCAACTCAAAGGTCTCTTGGTTTTCGACTGTGGCCTAACTTACGCTTTGTAGTTTCTCTTTGGCTGACTCCTTTGCGTCATCGAATGTCAAGTCCCCTGGAAGTAACAGAAGGAATACTGTAGATCAAGCGAGCATGAAGATGGCAATCGGTTTTTTCAAACTGAACGAAATATCAGGAAAGTTTAATACTAGCACTCTCTAAGGATCCTAAAATTGGCATGCATGACTTTTGTAAAAGCTGGTGTTGATCAAACCATAAAAAACACAAACTTAAACTTTCTGGTGAGCTCCATTTCGACTCGGAAAAAGTTGCGTTAATAGCGCTGAGCTTAAACAAACAATGGGCCTTCAAGTTTGCTTGCTTTCCCTATTAGGCAGAACTAAAGAAGTAACTTGTATATATATAGATATATAGTTTGAGCGTATGGTATTAAGTTTTCGAATTCTAACCTGGGTACATTTGTCTACTTAACAGTTCAATTTCCGCTTGCGGAAATTCGGTCCTGGTGCTGGCCATTGTTGAAGTGGTAGCAGTGGTTGATGAAGTACTGCTGCGAAGCACTTGCGTCGTCGAATGTTGTTGTTGATGTTGCGATTGGTGCTGCTGCTGCTGCTGCTGTTGCTGGCCAGAATAGCTTGTGCTTGCTGTGACCATAGTGCTGGTGCTACTGCTGCTGCTTTGGAAAGTCATACCTTCTTGCAGCCCGAATCCATCTAGGTCACCGAGGTTGTCCAATGTATCGACCATCGTTATAGAACCACAGCTCGTCACACTGGACGACATCTGTGAATCGGTTTCGTTCTGGTAGGTGGCGTTTGTGGCCGTTGAGCTAGTCTCCAGGCTATCCGTGCTGGTCAAAAACGCGTCCTGGCCGGTTAGTGAATCTATGGAGATGTCTTTGGTCATTCCCGTGTGCTGATAGCTCACTGTACTTGAACCAGCTATCATTACACTTTCCGTAGTCATCCGTTGACCTGTAGCAGGTTTCGTTGGGCTGCTGGACGAGCTCTTGTTTTCAATACTGTACGGTAGTGACTCGAGCGAATCACGCTTTGTCTCACTGGCCCTAGACATCACCGCGTGCTGCATCTCGATGGAGTCAGTGCTGTCACTACGTTGGGGTTGTTGCAAAGCCATCTGTTCGATCGAATCGGATCTTGAAGATCGTGTGGTCATTGCTCCAGCTCGTGAAAACTCAATGGAGTCAATACTGCTGGTCATCAAGTCCATATTATTCTTGTTGTTGATCTCTAAGCTATCACTGCTGGAATGTGCCGATGGAAGTGTATCTTTGCTGATGGTCTGTTGTTGAATTCGATTTCCATCCAAACTGTCACTCGATACTGTCAGCAGGTGTGAAGTATCTTCCTCTTCCAGTGCATGTCTTATTTGACTTTCATGGGAAACAGTCGTAACGGTGGTTGCTGTAGTCGTAGTTGACAATGAATCTTTGCTCATTTGAGTTGTCACGACTCTGGTTTCTACCTTGGTAGCCTGCTGCTGCGGACCGGATGTCACTGTTGTGCTACTAGTAGCCGCACGAACCACGGTTCCATTAGTTGGTGGACTTTTCTTAGCACCGTTCGATCTATCAGATTTGTTAGATTCATCCGACCTTGACAACAAAAGTGCTGCCTCTTCCTTAGCCTTGATCTCTATCAGGTGCGCTTCCAAGCAAGCTGTTTCCAGTCCTTCGAATTCCTTTAAACTCGATAGACTGATATCGTCCCCATGACCTCCACGGGCCAGAAACCGTTTCGTGAAGCTTCCATTGCTCAAAGAATCCTGTGATCCTTGCTGCAACTTACGGTTCTCGAGAGAAATAACCTGTTCAAGGCTCTCGAATTCTTGCAAACTGCTCATCGAGATATCGTCATGCTCTCCTCCTCTCGAAGCCAGTCGCTTAGCCAGCATATCGTAGTCCGGAGTGCTAGAAAATGAATCTTTAATGCTTCCAATTCGGCTACTACCCACCTCATCTTCCTCCTTGATATCTTCCAAGCGTTCATCGTATGGATAACGGTAGTTCTGAGTTTCTGCCAGTTGCATCTCCACCCACCGTTTGCTCTCCTCCAGAGGATAGCCATTGTTCAGCAAATCCATCGTCACCGCATTTGGATCTACTTCCTCACTACCGGTCGGAGGACTGTCCTCGAATGCATACATCATATCCTCTCGCATATTTGCATACAAAGACCCTGCATTCGTATGTGCTGGAGCTGACTTCACCAACATCTTCTCTACCTCTTCATCGTGCTTTTTCTCCATCTTAACTTGCTGGATTGATACGCTCTTTCCTTCCATGTCACATTCATGCGCTTCACGAGCCACCTCTTCTACAATGACAAACTCATCGGAAATATCCGGTTGCTCTAGCATCTCAAAAGAATCCGAACCAGCCGAATCATCTTTATCATCCGCATCAAATTCGAACTTGGTTGTAATATCAGCCATCTTTGACTTGTACTTTTGCTCGATCATCACTTGATATTGTTCTTCACTAATCTTGAATTCCTCCTGAACGGCGTACTGGATTTTATGATCACTAGCTTCCCTTTCAATCGACTTCGTTGAAAACGATGCCCCTGCCGGTTCATCATCCGACTCTTCCATCTGAACGTCACCCGTTACTTGAATATCCGGAATACTAGTTGCTGAAGTTTGTTGGTATTCCTGCAATTGCTCCTTCTTGATTTCCATCAATTGTTGTGCTTCATCTCCTTGTTCGATCTCTGCATGAACGTCCTCTACGATGGTCTCGATGACCGAGCTTGAAGGCGAGAACGAATTGCGTCTATCATGTTCAACCTCCATTTCGTACCCTTCATTGATCATGTCTTTCTTCTTCTTTTGAGATTGGATCAACGGTGCACGGAACGACCGCGAATACTCCGATTCGTATCGATCGTAATCCGAATCCGACGACTCCTCTCTCGTTTCGTCACGTTCTACGCTCGGTTGCTTCGAAGCTTCGAGTGACACAGATTCTTCCTGGGAATCCAATGAATCCCGTGCTTCAGCGGCAATTTCCGACATCAGCTGACCGGAAATTGTACTCTCAGTACGCTTGTGTCCTCGTTTCTTGGAGTTTTCGTCTGTCACTTCTTTAGTTACCATCACATCCGTCGTTGCTTGTGTGTTTAAGAAGTTGACGTCTCCCTCCCGGACGACGGACGACGTCAACGTAATATCCCCGATCATTTCTACCGAAGTTCCCGCCATCGGCATTATTGAATCCAGTCCGATCTCCATGTGCGATGGAAAGCTGTCGGCTGCTTTGTCCGGAAGATTTTCCATTATCGTTTCCAAGTTGGATGCGCTTGACAGACTAATCGATAGAATGCTTCCATCTTCAAGGCTTGTACCGAGTTTCATGTCGTCGATACATTCCGTTTTGACGTCTTCCAAGCTTGAAGCCTTCATCGAATCCATGAGATCCAACGCATTTCCAATGCTGGAGCTTAATTTCTCTGACTGCTCTTGTGCCAACCGATCTTCGACTTCTTCTTGTAGTTGGAAAACATCCTGCGACTCTTGTGAACGCTGATCGTCCATCAAATCGACGGTAAAGTGCATTTCCTGCGAGCGCTTCATCGCCACTGGAACGGTGCCGGATACGGACGAGACGTCTTCTTTGTCGTCCAAAAGAAGCTTTTCTCGGAGGTCATCTTCCGAGTCGTCGTGAATCAGAGCCGCAGCATCGGAAGAGTCAAAGTCGATGTCCATCGTGGATGGGACGAGAGTTTCCGTAGCCTCAGACTCGATGCTGGCTAGGTTACCGGAACTTTCCGAATCAAAACTCTTCAGACTGTCGTGCGTGCTCACGTTGAATGAATTGAGAGTGCTGGCAGCGCTATGATACTCCGTCGATGGAGGAATCATTGAGTTGTCCAGGGCGGTTTCGTATTCCGATGAGGCATACTGTTGCATTAGGTTGTCCACGTCGGAAGACTGCGGTCTGCTGCTGTCAGTGTGCTCGAAGCTTTGATACTGGCTTTCGCCGGAGCTGTCGACGTCGGTAGCGGACCAGCGGGTGCCCTTGGGGTGATGCGGTGACTTACGCATACGTGGCGAAACGTCCAGCTTTGCGAAGGAACTGTCCGAAGAGATAGGAGTCGGGCCATCCGGTCGGGCGGATTCGTAGGATGTTTCCTTAGACTCCGGGTCGGAGATTTTTTGCTCAAAGGAATCGGCTTTGGTTTCAGTGAGGATGATCGGTTCGGAGATTATGGTTGTCGTGGTAACCGTTTCGATGAGGTCTGCTGTAGCTGTGGTCGTGCTGCTGGGGACCACCTCCTCTTGCTGGGCTTCGTAGATGGGATCTTGCGAGTATTTAGTCGATGGTAGGACCTTGAACTCGAACTCGGAAGGAGATTGTTTGATCAGTTTCCCGTCGACGACGGATTCGATGAGTTCTTCGTGTACGGCGTCGAGGGATTCCTTGATTTCCTCTAGGGTTTTCTCGATGGCTAGTTCATCGATTGTGCGTTTGATGACTTCTGGCTGCGAGGGTTTGTCGAATTCGGTGGTTTTCTGAGTGGGTAATCTGGTGTCTGCTACGAGTGGAGAGTGGACAACTGGCTGGTGGGGGGTACTGGCTGGCTTTTCTAGATCAAGTTCGAAGGCTTTGGATTGGTCTGCAACGCCTTCGATGATTTCAATGACTTCGGCTTTGATTTCTTCATCGAGTGCAGTGCCGCTTTCCACCTCCTGGAGCTGTTTGAGAGTGAAAGAATCTTCTTGGTTAACTTTTTCGCGGTATGCCTTGAAGGGATCCTGCTGAGGTTCATCGTCCGCTCCGGAGTCTTGCGAATACTCGTAGCCGATATTGTCGAAGGCATAATCCGAACGTTTCTCGGAAGTTGTGCGTGTAATTACGTCGGAGCTGCGTTCGCCAATGTAGAATTTAGTGGCCGGCAGATCTTCGTCGCTTGTCTCGAACTCGCCGGATTCTTTCTGAGCAACACCGGAAAAGTCCTCCGATGCGACCGATTCCTGCCGTTGACTGCTGGGTTCAGGGTACTGTTCGATTGAGTCTTCCGGTTGATCGAAGGACTCGATGATGCTGGACCGGGTCTGGGTGTCTGTTCGGGAGGAAATGCTGGTACGTGGCCGTGGAACCGGTAGCGGTTCCTGACTGCTTGAAAACTCGCTAACGTCTCCGAAAACTCCGGGCTTGTCGGGGTCAGTGGTTTCCACGGTGGAAGCTTCGTCCGTGGGCTTGGTAGCAAGAGCGGATGAGGTTGTTAGCGAGGAGGCAACAGCAGCAGCAGAGCTAGTGGTAGTGGTGGTGGTAGTAGATGCGACACTAGTGGTTGCAGCAGAGGCATCACCGTCAGCAGTTAGATTAGACTGCGATCTTGGCGTTGGCTTTGGAATGGTAATTTCTGTTTGTGGTTGCGTATCTGTTTCTATAAGAATAAAAGCGGTGAAAAAAGCGTGTTAAGGTTACGGACGGAAGAGAATGAGTTTAATCGTTGGTTGATTTTTGGTTTGTTTTAATTTTTCAAAGGTTTCAGGATGAAGTAGTCGTTAGAAATTGTAAATCATACAGGAAACGAAACGTAAAAGCAGACCGATGAGTTCTGATTCTGGTTGTTAGTGAGTTTTTGCTTTCCAATTATGGATACGTTGCTGGGAACCGTTAGTTGAGTTAGTTTATTTTTAATTTTTGTCAGAGAAAAAAGCGAAACGTATCTAGATTATTCAAGTGCCAATTTGGTGAGGTTTTCGAAAATGGAGCTCCAATGCTTTTGATATTCTTTTGTCGATTGCAAATTGTGGGGCAAACAATATAATGTAACAGAACCGAAAGAGACTGGCATGCTTTTATAGAAACGAAATGTTAGTTTGTGACTGTTAATTTTCTAGATTTTTTGTTTTGGTTTTGGTTGAAGTTGAAAACGCGTGTTCGACTAGTCGCTACCTTGTAGATCGTGATCGGGAGTACTGGAACCGAAATCACCGGTCGTAGCGGAAAGACTCTCGTCCCAGCTCATTTTCGAAAATTCACTCTGCAGCATTGAAACTTCATCTTTGATTTGGGCAATGGCTTCGTCATAATCGCGATTTTTGTCCAGTAACGCTTCCGGCTCGATTTCGGACGACAGTCGCTCAAAGTGTCGTTCAATTTTGTTTGCTCGGCGTTCTTTCCGGACCGCTTCATCGACGACGGTGCCACCATCGCAAACAGGTCCATCTTCATCGGTCCCTGTTGGCTGTAGGGCACCGTCTTTGGCCTCACCGAAGGAAGCAGTGGGCAGAACACCGGCTAGTTGCGCTAGCTGTTGGTTGGCTTCGCTACTGTCATAGTCGGGGTTGCTAATGTTATCATCGAAAGACTTGCCTGACATAGACTCTATGGTGGGCGACTTAACGACAAGATCGGCTTCGTTAGACGATAGGATATCGCTACGGATTGCGTAGTGCTCGCTCTCCGAGTGAGCCTGCGTTTCGATCGCAACGTCCAACGGTTGCATTTGGGAGTTGTTTACGATCGATACACTCTGCTCCAATATGCTATCGACTAAGTTACTAGCTTCCGACTGTACTAAATTAAGATACTCTTCGCCTGAAATGAGAAAGGGATTTAGGAGAAAATAGTTATCATTGAATGCATTCTGTTGCAACTGAAAGATTCGCGGGCTAAAGCGACTTCAGGCCTAGATTTAAAATAGTGACAATGATGATTGATGCACTCGTTGCGATCACCGTCACTCGCTGGAATCGCTCACTACGAGTACGCAGTGAACGGCAGCGAGCGAGCACGTGAGCGAATGAATGAGAGAGAATGGGATAATGATTTTAATGAGAGGATGGAAGTAATGAGATATGCCAGCGTTTGTTTTCTTTAGAATAATTTCGCTTTTTTCATCAGAGCTTTGTTTAGAATCAAATAAAATTAGCATTTCTAGATACCCAAACAAATAAACTTCGACACTAAGGAGCACCTACGCAGTGGAATCCTTTCGGAACTGAGAGGTATTACAGCTATAGCAACCTGTTTGGAAAGAAAATGCAATCGGACGCTAGTCTTCGCAACCAGAATCAGTTTCAACTCAGATGTAAAATTTGCTCTCAGCGCTTGGATGGGTTTCGAAGTGAGTGTGTGATTTTTTGTTTCTGAATTCATGTGTGTTTGTGAGTACTGGTGCGCTCGAGTCTGTGTGTTGGTGTGCTTTTACAAAAAATAAGGAAAATTGTGATTTTTTCGAAATTGTTCTCAAAGAGTGGAGATACCAGAAATATTAACGATTTATAAAGAAAAAAACACGAACAAATTGATGACAGAGAACGAACCGTCATACTAACCTTCGAAGCTAGCCGATGCTTTAGTCTCTTCTTCTTGTTTGTCATCTGGAATACAAATTAGAGGAACAAAAGCACAACGATAAAAGTATGTTTTCAACAGTAGTTTAGTGGTCGGCTAGGGAGCTCTGCGAGTTCTGCTGCTTGTAAATCGGTACTTAATTAGCTCTTTTAAATGAGTATTATAATATTTGAGTAGATAAATGGTTAAAGTAGTAAATAACATCTTGTATTTGTAATTATGTATAGCATAAAATAACGGGGTAAACGAACAAAAGCCTTAGCCTACTAAAAACATCAAGCTTATGAAGTCACGCATACCAACCGAGTAGGCAACGGAATGAAAAAAAAATCAACACTGCTTGGCCTAGTGGAAACGAAAAATAGAGAAAAATAAACTCAATACAATGTCATACCATACCGCAACTGTTGACCCACGAAACTCCCTTTCGTCAAACTTGTAGCCTTGCGATCTACTGATCCGCACCATTCCCGGCATCATCGTCCAGAAACTCCACATCGGTATGTATCTCTTGCTGATCGTTGCCGGTCGTACCCTTGACATCCAGCAGAACGCCCTTAGAGCGCGCGCTGGTTTCGTGGATTTCACAGCCGGCACTTTCGTCCAGGGCCCTCGTCAACTCGAACGGAGTCGCCGTCTGTGCTCGCGAATAAATTCCGTCCACCGGATCATCCCCGTCCGAAACGTACTGTATATCTTCGCAGTCCGTGTCGCAGTTATGTGTGTCGGGACTGGGTGAAACTTTCCGTATCAGAGGAATGGGATAAGCTTCCAACATCACATCTGACCCTGGACCGTTACGCTCTCGCGATTTGACCACCGAAGAATATCCATCCAAACACAACTGTGGAGAATGCACCGATCGATGATCATTCACCATTTCATCGCCGGACAGAAACTCCACATCAGTTTTGGCATCGCAATCGTTTGTGGCAGCGGTCAATCCGCTAACCTGGATCGTGGCACGGCGCTGTTTCGAAGGTACAAAACCGCAACCTTTGGCATCGTCACTTAGGTACATGTCTTCTACGTCCGTATTCGCCGAAGCGGTTGTGTTCACTTTGAATTCAAGCAAGTACTTCTTGCCCCTGGACTGCTGGCACGAACTCGCATTGCTATTGCCGTGGCCATGGAACTGTTTCGGCTTGCGGCGACGTCTCAGCTCACTTCCACTGCCGCTGTTGGAAGCGCTTCGCTCAAAAAACAGATCCTCTGTGTCGGTTTTTGGTTCCTGTGCTGGACTTGTCACCTCTAGCTTAGCGGTCTTGACGCTAGTGTTATCGCTAGAATAAACGTCACCGTTCTCCATGTCAGGCAGCGCTTCAATGGTATACTTGGTACTATCGTACATCTCCCCGATTTCCTCCGTATCGGACATGTCTTCCACGTCTGTTAAGGCTTGCTCAATGTCCGGTGTGTGCACCATGAGTAGCCCTTGATTCAATGGCATCACATTCTGTCTTTGATCTCCTAATTCGCCCTGCCGTAGGATGGCAATTTCGCGGACCGGCGACGGAAGGAACTCCTGACCTACTTCCTTCTTTTGGTCCGGCTCTCCATGATCGTTGTCATCGCTGTCGTTGAAGTCTTCAACGTCGGTAGTTCCACCGCCTCCACCGCTTCTACCCTGTCGGACCACGGCTCGTGGCATCAGCCGCTTACCCGTCGTTTGTTTTTCGTCCTCACTGTCGGAGGAATCTAAGTTCTCTACGTCGGTCAACGCTTCGTCTGGATTCGGTGCCTGCACACCCAAACTTGAAGGTCTCTTAGTGTTTGCTGCTGACGATTCCGGTGCTTCATCAGGCATTTCCGAAACAAACGTTATATTAATCTCTGGAAAGTTCTGCGTTTTATCATCCTCGACATCGCTTCCTTCCAGTACGAGCTCTTCGGCATCAAATAACGCTGACTGACGATTTGGTGGCGGCTTAGCACAAGCACCGGCCATTTCATCATCGGACAGCAGCAAATTTTCGTAATCCGATCGAGGGCGTTCCTCTTGTGTTCTGCGATGACCTCGTCGGTGGCGTACCTTACAGTCGTTGTCCGAATCGGAAGAACTTTCATCGACGGCTTCATGTTTATGGTGCATATGCTTCTCCTGCTTCCGCTTCATCGAGTTGTGTATGTCAACGGCATCCGTTTCAATGTCCTTCATCAGAATATCCTCCGGACAGTCCGGTATGGATACCTTACCGAGCGAATCGTCATCATCTGAGAGGGCACAATCTTCGCAATCAGTTAGCGCGTTGCTCGTGTCAGCAAATACCTGCAGCGAGTCTGACTCGGTAGTTTTTGAAAAGCATCGGGTCAAGGTCTTGGGTTTGTCTCCCCTCTTGTTGGATTTAGTAGTCTCATCTACGTACCCTTGATCCAGAAAGCAGTCCAGAGCAATATCTGCTTCGCGGGCGGACTTTGGCTCGACGTCGTTCTCATCTTCGGAATCGGTACAGTCTTCGACGTCGGTTACCGAACCATTCGTGGTCGGTACAATGGCATCCATCATGGAGTTACCGGTTGGGCTGGATTTTGCTGGACTCTTGCGATACCGTACCGTATCTTGGTCCATAAAGAGATCTTCCGTATCGGTAAGAGCTTCATTGATGTTCAATTTAGACATTTCGTCGACGTCGTCGTCCGAACATTCCTGGGTGATGGAGATAACCGGTATGTCTGACATGCTGGCTACGGTGGAGTATCGGCTCGTTCAAATGTCTCTGACTCGTTAATCTGTTAGGCGTGTATTAGAATGTAGCGATTGAACCCAAACGAAAAGAAAATGATGCAAATTAAATAACACAAAATCTAAAGATGCACAATAACAAAAGTCGGAAACAATGGTATTGCAAGGCAAATTATGCATGTATCGATATAAAATAAATGTTCGGTTATAACATCGACTGATAATGACTATCGTATTTCTGGGTAGGAAATAGAGGCTGCTAATCGTATATTCAACCAAATTACCTGACTACTAGACTTTTCTCCTGTTAGGTTCATCGTGAAGGAGTGATGCTAGTAATCAGATAACGCATTTTTTGTCTTTGTTTAAAGGCCGATAACGTTGGACATAATACTGCTATAGGCTTAACCACAAACACATAGTAGCAATTCGTGTCATAGTAGCACAAAAAGGCAAAGAATTTGGAAAATAACTTAACAAGCTGCTGTTCAACTGTAAATCGTTGTTTTTTTTGGTCTGAATACTGCACTCCCAAATAAAACAAAACAAAACAAGTATATTGGTGGAATAGAGGACAAAAGGGATGCAGCGAATATGTAGCGAGAATATCCATCAAACATGTCACGGGCTTACGCACTTGGACAAGTACGTCTCTATAATAGTATTATGTCATTGAAATTTGAGTGTATGTTCGATGTCTTAAAGTTATTGTTTGGCATAGAGATTGCGAGCAGGAGGAGAGTTGGAACATTTACCTGTAAACAGGGAACTATCGTAATCAAACTTATACTTCAGACGTGGCGGCGTGGATGCCCGGAAGTCGAGTATCGGTGAGATTCGACTTTCCATTACAATGCCGTCGAGTGATGCCACCGTGCGACGGTCGATGGCATGCAACGCCTGATAGATTTCGTCGTCGCCGTCAAACGGTATGGGGATTTCTGGTGGCTGGGGACCGGCACGCATCCAAATGTCCGACTTGCGGTACCTTTGCTCGCTAACGATCTGTTGGCTAGTGGTGATGGAGCTGGTGGCAACCTGTTTGCGGGTGGTCGCCGTCGCAGCAGACGATGACGCAGACGAATTCATTGTGTACGGTTTTGGTGAGGCTGGACTACCGGAGCGTTTGCGTTTACCGAGGACGTCACTTTCGTGGTCGGAAGACGACGAAGGCAGTGCTATTGAGTCTGATAGGCTAGAGTCGGTCGTCAGGTCAATGTCATTGTAGCGGTATTCGTTAATTTTGCGTATCAGTTCGTTTGAAGTTGACGGTTGACGGTAGATTACTTCGATCGATTTCGACGAGTCGATAGTGCGTGTGAAGACTTCGCTGGTCAACACATTTGTACTATTGGAGGAACTTTTATTGAGACGGCTTGGACTAGACGGCAACGAAGACGGAATTTCGGCGTGATCGAACGCGACGGCATCCTTGTACGAGTAGTGCATGGCGGACTTGCACCGATAGGTGTCGTCACGTTTCGAGTCACCGGACGTGTGCACGGTTTTCGTTACCCGCGGTGTAGTTTTGACGAAACCTATTTTTGCAGTTGTCTGCGTGGCATCGGCGATGATACTGGTACTGACGGTAGACACTTCGTTAGATTTTGTTGTCTTTACTATCACAGTTTTTTGAGGTTTCTCCACGACGAAAGTCTTAGCAGGTTTCTTCCCAGTACTAGCTTTGATCGAAGGTTCCTTCTTAGGAGAACTCTTAGTGCTGGCAACCTTTACTGGGATTAAACTTTTGTTCGTACGTTCTTTCGAACTTTTTGACGTACTTACTGTAGTCTTCGTGACGAGATTGGCTTGTTCTTTATCTGATTTTTTAACTAATTCGACCGGTTCTGTTATTGATTTTCTGGAACGATGGTATCGGGAAATACTGCTAGATATCGAGGAAGAGGATGATCTACTCGTTCGCTCGGCAAGGTCAGTGGAAGTTCTTGTATGCTTAGTGCTATGCACTACTGGCTTAGGCTCTTGTTTCTTCACAGGACTGGAACTTATAGGTTCAGATTTGCTAAGGGACTTTGAAGCAGCCATGTCGGATCGACTGCCGGAAGTATCCCTAGAAGATTTGGCTCTTCGCTCCTGTGGTGGTTGTACCACCGTTGTTGAAGATGTCGTACGATGGGAAGACTTAATCGGAGAAGAATGCGTAGAATCGGTAAGGTTCAGTGGTTTCAACACCTTTTGGTCCCGAGAAAGCGTAGATTGCATGTATCCGTGCGATCTGGTGCTAACGTGTGTGCGTGATACCGTGGTAGAACGGCTTGAACTCGAAGTGTACTCAACACTCTTTGAACTTGATTTGATATCAATGGTCTTAACTGATTGCTTCGAAATCTCGATTGGCGTTTGCTTTTGAAGGCTTATTTTTGTTACAGTAGCTTTTGGTTTGGACTTTTTCTTTACCTGAGTGATATCCTTTTTCTCGGATATTTGTTTCTCTTTTTCTTTTGCTTCTTGGATGACCTGACCCTTCACAAGGACCAATTTCTCCTGAGCATCCTTCTTCTCTTCTTGCTTTTGCTGCTCTAGCTTTAACTTTTCTTTTTGTTTTAAGGCGCTATCATAATTTGTACTGTCAATAATTGACTCTACATAGGATACACTTTCCGTATATTCAGTAACATCACTTTGTGGCGAAGCCGATTCATGTCGGGGGTCGATCGACATCAGCTTACAAGACTTTACTTGTCTGATTTCCTGCGAATCGTCACGCGGCCTTGGTAAGCCCGTTATAACTTCATGACTGTCGGATTCCGTATCGTATGGCAGATTGTATTTTGTTGCAGATTCGGTTGAAAAGTCAGAAGCGGCATTATCACTTATGGAAACGGAACGCTCATACTCTGTCGGTACCTCCTGTTGGATGGATCCTCCGGTGAATAGCAATCGATCTGTATCGTGAGTGTATGACTCAATAGTTTCGCTTATTGTCGTGGCATAAGAAACGCACGAGCTTGGAGACTGGATATCAACTTTTTTCTCCACTGCTGGTGTGACTTTCAAGAAATCTCCAAAGCTATCTCCCGCCATCAGTTCTAGGGAGGACGAATCAACCCGTTCACTTACGTACGTTATCGAAGAAGTCGTGAAATCCGTTAGTAACGGCGAATCATCGTCGTAAACAGATCCTTCCACGGCAGAAAGTGAACTCTTTCGTGTGTCCGCTAAACGTGATTCTTCTCTCCTAAGATCTTCCGGAATATCTGAACGTTCAGATGATACGGAAAGTTCTGGCTTCTCTATTCGCTCCTCATCTGAATCACGCCTTTTGTTAGTATCAAAAGCGTGCTCAGACTCTTGCGCAACTGATTTAGTCGTAGTCGTAGTAAACTCGGTGGTTTCCCTAACTCCATAGTTTTGTAAGTTCAATGCGAAGGAAGCTGTTGCTACCTGTAAATCTGTGAGAGTAGTTGTTTCGTCTATTGTCGTGGTTTTCTTGTCGGATTCAGATGTCGTTTCTTTAAACATTGTAGGTTCTAGTTCACTGGTTGAAAGTATGCCCTTTCCATCTATTGCCTTAAAGTTGACTCCGGAATCAGTTGTTGCGACCAAAGTAGTTTGCACAACTTCCGTGATCTCTTCAAACAATTCTTGAGCGTCAGTAAGCTTATACTTTTCGACAGGCGATATTGATTTCTTAATAGCAGATTCTATGTAAGGTTCTGATTCAATAACGACTTCCCCTACTTTATTGACTGAATCAACAACGAAAGACTTAGCATCTTTGACTGTTGCAGTTAGCTTCTCAACAGCAGATTCATCGCCATGTTTGGCTTCAGAAAAAACTCTCTTCTCGATTGCCTCGAACTGAACAGGCATAGCTTTTTCGGCTGACGAAATTGGCTGTTCAAGAGCAGATTCTTCGTCATGTTTGATCTCAGTGACGACTTCTTCTACTTCCTCGATTAACTCAACCAAGATAGCCTTAGCTTCTTCGACTGGCGAAACTGGCTTCTCAACAGTAGATTCTTCGACATGTTTGATTTCAGTGACGACTTCTTCTACTTTCTCGATTGGCTCAACCTCGACAGGCTTAGCTTCTTCGACTGGCGAAATTGGCTTCTCAACAGTAGATTCTTCGACATGTTTGATTTCAGTGACGACTTCTTCTACTTTCTCGATTGGCTCAACCTCGACAGGCTTAGCTTCTTCGACTGGCGAAATTGGCTTCTCAACAGTAGATTCTTCGACATGTTTGATTTCAGTGACGACTTCTTCTACTTTCTCGATTGGCTCAACCTCGACAGGCTTAGCTTCTTCGACTGGCGAAATTGGCTTCTCAACAGTAGATTCTTCGACATGTTTGATTTCAGTGACGACTTCTTCTACTTTCTCGATTGGCTCAACCTCGACAGGCTTAGCTTCTTCGACTGGCGAAATTGGCTTCTCAACAGTAGATTCTTCGACATGTTTGATTTCAGTGACGACTTCTTCTACTTTCTCGATTGGCTCAACCTCGACAGGCTTAGCTTCTTCGACTGGCGAAATTGGCTTCTCAACAGTAGATTCTTCGACATGTTTGATTTCAGTGACGACTTCTTCTACTTTCTCGATTGGCTCAACCTCGACAGGCTTAGCTTCTTCGACTGGCGAAATTGGCTTCTCAACAGTAGATTCTTCGACATGTTTGATTTCAGTGACGACTTCTTCTACTTTCTCGATTGGCTCAACCTCGACAGGCTTAGCTTCTTCGACTGGCGAAATTGGCTTCTCAACAGTAGATTCTTCGACATGTTTGATTTCAGTGACGACTTCTTCTACTTTCTCGATTGGCTCAACCTCGACAGGCTTAGCTTCTTCGACTGGCGAAATTGGCTTCTCAACAGTAGATTCTTCGACATGTTTGATTTCAGTGACGACTTCTTCTACTTTCTCGATTGGCTCAACCTCGACAGGCTTAGCTTCTTCGACTGGCGAAATTGGCTTCTCAACAGTAGATTCTTCGACATGTTTGATTTCAGTGACGACTTCTTCTACTTTCTCGATTGGCTCAACCTCGACAGGCTTAGCTTCTTCGACTGGCGAAATTGGCTTCTCAACAGTAGATTCTTCGACATGTTTGATTTCAGTGACGACTTCTTCTACTTTCTCGATTGGCTCAACCTCGACAGGCTTAGCTTCTTCGACTGGCGAAATTGGCTTCTCAACAGTAGATTCTTCGACATGTTTGATTTCAGTGACGACTTCTTCTACTTTCTCGATTGGCTCAACCTCGACAGGCTTAGCTTCTTCGACTGGCGAAATTGGCTTCTCAACAGTAGATTCTTCGACATGTTTGATTTCAGTGACGACTTCTTCTACTTTCTCGATTGGCTCAACCTCGACAGGCTTAGCTTCTTCGACTGGCGAAATTGGCTTCTCAACAGTAGATTCTTCGACATGTTTGATTTCAGTGACGACTTCTTCTACTTTCTCGATTGGCTCAACCTCGACAGGCTTAGCTTCTTCGACTGGCGAAATTGGCTTCTCAACAGTAGATTCTTCGACATGTTTGATTTCAGTGACGACTTCTTCTACTTTCTCGATTGGCTCAACCTCGACAGGCTTAGCTTCTTCGACTGGCGAAATTGGCTTCTCAACAGTAGATTCTTCGACATGTTTGATTTCAGTGACGACTTCTTCTACTTTCTCGATTGGCTCAACCTCGACAGGCTTAGCTTCTTCGACTGGCGAAATTGGCTTCTCAACAGTAGATTCTTCGACATGTTTGATTTCAGTGACGACTTCTTCTACTTTCTCGATTGGCTCAACCTCGACAGGCTTAGCTTCTTCGACTGGCGAAATTGGCTTCTCAACAGTAGATTCTTCGACATGTTTGATTTCAGTGACGACTTCTTCTACTTTCTCGATTGGCTCAACCTCGACAGGCTTAGCTTCTTCGACTGGCGAAATTGGCTTCTCAACAGTAGATTCTTCGACATGTTTGATTTCAGTGACGACTTCTTCTACTTTCTCGATTGGCTCAACCTCGACAGGCTTAGCTTCTTCGACTGGCGAAATTGGCTTCTCAACAGTAGATTCTTCGACATGTTTGATTTCAGTGACGACTTCTTCTACTTTCTCGATTGGCTCAACCTCGACAGGCTTAGCTTCTTCGACTGGCGAAATTGGCTTCTCAACAGTAGATTCTTCGACATGTTTGATTTCAGTGACGACTTCTTCTACTTTCTCGATTGGCTCAACCTCGACAGGCTTAGCTTCTTCGACTGGCGAAATTGGCTTCTCAACAGTAGATTCTTCGACATGTTTGATTTCAGTGACGACTTCTTCTACTTTCTCGATTGGCTCAACCTCGACAGGCTTAGCTTCTTCGACTGGCGAAATTGGCTTCTCAACAGTAGATTCTTCGACATGTTTGATTTCAGTGACGACTTCTTCTACTTTCTCGATTGGCTCAACCTCGACAGGCTTAGCTTCTTCGACTGGCGAAATTGGCTTCTCAACAGTAGATTCTTCGACATGTTTGATTTCAGTGACGACTTCTTCTACTTTCTCGATTGGCTCAACCTCGACAGGCTTAGCTTCTTCGACTGGCGAAATTGGCTTCTCAACAGTAGATTCTTCGACATGTTTGATTTCAGTGACGACTTCTTCTACTTTCTCGATTGGCTCAACCTCGACAGGCTTAGCTTCTTCGACTGGCGAAATTGGCTTCTCAACAGTAGATTCTTCGACATGTTTGATTTCAGTGACGACTTCTTCTACTTTCTCGATTGGCTCAACCTCGACAGGCTTAGCTTCTTCGACTGGCGAAATTGGCTTCTCAACAGTAGATTCTTCGACATGTTTGATTTCAGTGACGACTTCTTCTACTTTCTCGATTGGCTCAACCTCGACAGGCTTAGCTTCTTCGACTGGCGAAATTGGCTTCTCAACAGTAGATTCTTCGACATGTTTGATTTCAGTGACGACTTCTTCTACTTTCTCGATTGGCTCAACCTCGACAGGCTTAGCTTCTTCGACTGGCGAAATTGGCTTCTCAACAGTAGATTCTTCGACATGTTTGATTTCAGTGACGACTTCTTCTACTTTCTCGATTGGCTCAACCTCGACAGGCTTAGCTTCTTCGACTGGCGAAATTGGCTTCTCAACAGTAGATTCTTCGACATGTTTGATTTCAGTGACGACTTCTTCTACTTTCTCGATTGGCTCAACCTCGACAGGCTTAGCTTCTTCGACTGGCGAAATTGGCTTCTCAACAGTAGATTCTTCGACATGTTTGATTTCAGTGACGACTTCTTCTACTTTCTCGATTGGCTCAACCTCGACAGGCTTAGCTTCTTCGACTGGCGAAATTGGCTTCTCAACAGTAGATTCTTCGACATGTTTGATTTCAGTGACGACTTCTTCTACTTTCTCGATTGGCTCAACCTCGACAGGCTTAGCTTCTTCGACTGGCGAAATTGGCTTCTCAACAGTAGATTCTTCGACATGTTTGATTTCAGTGACGACTTCTTCTACTTTCTCGATTGGCTCAACCTCGACAGGCTTAGCTTCTTCGACTGGCGAAATTGGCTTCTCAACAGTAGATTCTTCGACATGTTTGATTTCAGTGACGACTTCTTCTACTTTCTCGATTGGCTCAACCTCGACAGGCTTAGCTTCTTCGACTGGCGAAATTGGCTTCTCAACAGTAGATTCTTCGACATGTTTGATTTCAGTGACTTCTTCTTCTACTTTCTCGATTGGCTCAACCTCGACAGGCTTAGCTTCTTCGACTGGCGAAATTGGCTTCTCAACAGTAGATTCTTCGACATGTTTGATTTCAGTGACGACTTCTTCTACTTTCTCGATTGGCTCAACCTCGACAGGCTTAGCTTCTTCGACTGGCGAAATTGGCTTCTCAACAGTAGATTCTTCGACATGTTTGATTTCAGTGACGACTTCTTCTACTTTCTCGATTGGCTCAACCTCGACAGGCTTAGCTTCTTCGACTGGCGAAATTGGCTTCTCAACAGTAGATTCTTCGACATGTTTGATTTCAGTGACGACTTCTTCTACTTTCTCGATTGGCTCAACCTCGACAGGCTTAGCTTCTTCGACTGGCGAAATTGGCTTCTCAACAGTAGATTCTTCGACATGTTTGATTTCAGTGACGACTTCTTCTACTTTCTCGATTGGCTCAACCTCGACAGGCTTAGCTTCTTCGACTGGCGAAATTGGCTTCTCAACAGTAGATTCTTCGACATGTTTGATTTCAGTGACGACTTCTTCTACTTTCTCGATTGGCTCAACCTCGACAGGCTTAGCTTCTTCGACTGGCGAAATTGGCTTCTCAACAGTAGATTCTTCGACATGTTTGATTTCAGTGACGACTTCTTCTACTTTCTCGATTGGCTCAACCTCGACAGGCTTAGCTTCTTCGACTGGCGAAATTGGCTTCTCAACAGTAGATTCTTCGACATGTTTGATTTCAGTGACGACTTCTTCTACTTTCTCGATTGGCTCAACCTCGACAGGCTTAGCTTCTTCGACTGGCGAAATTGGCTTCTCAACAGTAGATTCTTCGACATGTTTGATTTCAGTGACGACTTCTTCTACTTTCTCGATTGGCTCAACCTCGACAGGCTTAGCTTCTTCGACTGGCGAAATTGGCTTCTCAACAGTAGATTCTTCGACATGTTTGATTTCAGTGACGACTTCTTCTACTTTCTCGATTGGCTCAACCTCGACAGGCTTAGCTTCTTCGACTGGCGAAATTGGCTTCTCAACAGTAGATTCTTCGACATGTTTGATTTCAGTGACGACTTCTTCTACTTTCTCGATTGGCTCAACCTCGACAGGCTTAGCTTCTTCGACTGGCGAAATTGGCTTCTCAACAGTAGATTCTTCGACATGTTTGATTTCAGTGACGACTTCTTCTACTTTCTCGATTGGCTCAACCTCGACAGGCTTAGCTTCTTCGACTGGCGAAATTGGCTTCTCAACAGTAGATTCTTCGACATGTTTGATTTCAGTGACGACTTCTTCTACTTTCTCGATTGGCTCAACCTCGACAGGCTTAGCTTCTTCGACTGGCGAAATTGGCTTCTCAACAGTAGATTCTTCGACATGTTTGATTTCAGTGACGACTTCTTCTACTTTCTCGATTGGCTCAACCTCGACAGGCTTAGCTTCTTCGACTGGCGAAATTGGCTTCTCAACAGTAGATTCTTCGACATGTTTGATTTCAGTGACGACTTCTTCTACTTTCTCGATTGGCTCAACCTCGACAGGCTTAGCTTCTTCGACTGGCGAAATTGGCTTCTCAACAGTAGATTCTTCGACATGTTTGATTTCAGTGACGACTTCTTCTACTTTCTCGATTGGCTCAACCTCGACAGGCTTAGCTTCTTCGACTGGCGAAATTGGCTTCTCAACAGTAGATTCTTCGACATGTTTGATTTCAGTGACGACTTCTTCTACTTTCTCGATTGGCTCAACCTCGACAGGCTTAGCTTCTTCGACTGGCGAAATTGGCTTCTCAACAGTAGATTCTTCGACATGTTTGATTTCAGTGACGACTTCTTCTACTTTCTCGATTGGCTCAACCTCGACAGGCTTAGCTTCTTCGACTGGCGAAATTGGCTTCTCAACAGTAGATTCTTCGACATGTTTGATTTCAGTGACGACTTCTTCTACTTTCTCGATTGGCTCAACCTCGACAGGCTTAGCTTCTTCGACTGGCGAAATTGGCTTCTCAACAGTAGATTCTTCGACATGTTTGATTTCAGTGACGACTTCTTCTACTTTCTCGATTGGCTCAACCTCGACAGGCTTAGCTTCTTCGACTGGCGAAATTGGCTTCTCAACAGTAGATTCTTCGACATGTTTGATTTCAGTGACGACTTCTTCTACTTTCTCGATTGGCTCAACCTCGACAGGCTTAGCTTCTTCGACTGGCGAAATTGGCTTCTCAACAGTAGATTCTTCGACATGTTTGATTTCAGTGACGACTTCTTCTACTTTCTCGATTGGCTCAACCTCGACAGGCTTAGCTTCTTCGACTGGCGAAATTGGCTTCTCAACAGTAGATTCTTCGACATGTTTGATTTCAGTGACGACTTCTTCTACTTTCTCGATTGGCTCAACCTCGACAGGCTTAGCTTCTTCGACTGGCGAAATTGGCTTCTCAACAGTAGATTCTTCGACATGTTTGATTTCAGTGACGACTTCTTCTACTTTCTCGATTGGCTCAACCTCGACAGGCTTAGCTTCTTCGACTGGCGAAATTGGCTTCTCAACAGTAGATTCTTCGACATGTTTGATTTCAGTGACGACTTCTTCTACTTTCTCGATTGGCTCAACCTCGACAGGCTTAGCTTCTTCGACTGGCGAAATTGGCTTCTCAACAGTAGATTCTTCGACATGTTTGATTTCAGTGACGACTTCTTCTACTTTCTCGATTGGCTCAACCTCGACAGGCTTAGCTTCTTCGACTGGCGAAATTGGCTTCTCAACAGTAGATTCTTCGACATGTTTGATTTCAGTGACGACTTCTTCTACTTTCTCGATTGGCTCAACCTCGACAGGCTTAGCTTCTTCGACTGGCGAAATTGGCTTCTCAACAGTAGATTCTTCGACATGTTTGATTTCAGTGACGACTTCTTCTACTTTCTCGATTGGCTCAACCTCGACAGGCTTAGCTTCTTCGACTGGCGAAATTGGCTTCTCAACAGTAGATTCTTCGACATGTTTGATTTCAGTGACGACTTCTTCTACTTTCTCGATTGGCTCAACCTCGACAGGCTTAGCTTCTTCGACTGGCGAAATTGGCTTCTCAACAGTAGATTCTTCGACATGTTTGATTTCAGTGACGACTTCTTCTACTTTCTCGATTGGCTCAACCTCGACAGGCTTAGCTTCTTCGACTGGCGAAATTGGCTTCTCAACAGTAGATTCTTCGACATGTTTGATTTCAGTGACGACTTCTTCTACTTTCTCGATTGGCTCAACCTCGACAGGCTTAGCTTCTTCGACTGGCGAAATTGGCTTCTCAACAGTAGATTCTTCGACATGTTTGATTTCAGTGACGACTTCTTCTACTTTCTCGATTGGCTCAACCTCGACAGGCTTAGCTTCTTCGACTGGCGAAATTGGCTTCTCAACAGTAGATTCTTCGACATGTTTGATTTCAGTGACGACTTCTTCTACTTTCTCGATTGGCTCAACCTCGACAGGCTTAGCTTCTTCGACTGGCGAAATTGGCTTCTCAACAGTAGATTCTTCGACATGTTTGATTTCAGTGACGACTTCTTCTACTTTCTCGATTGGCTCAACCTCGACAGGCTTAGCTTCTTCGACTGGCGAAATTGGCTTCTCAACAGTAGATTCTTCGACATGTTTGATTTCAGTGACGACTTCTTCTACTTTCTCGATTGGCTCAACCTCGACAGGCTTAGCTTCTTCGACTGGCGAAATTGGCTTCTCAACAGTAGATTCTTCGACATGTTTGATTTCAGTGACGACTTCTTCTACTTTCTCGATTGGCTCAACCTCGACAGGCTTAGCTTCTTCGACTGGCGAAATTGGCTTCTCAACAGTAGATTCTTCGACATGTTTGATTTCAGTGACGACTTCTTCTACTTTCTCGATTGGCTCAACCTCGACAGGCTTAGCTTCTTCGACTGGCGAAATTGGCTTCTCAACAGTAGATTCTTCGACATGTTTGATT
Source organism: Aedes koreicus (assembly GCA_024533555.2). Lineage (NCBI taxonomy): Eukaryota > Metazoa > Arthropoda > Insecta > Diptera > Culicidae > Aedes > Aedes koreicus. Next base: position 326 of record JAHHFK020001538.1, on the reverse strand, counting down.
TCAGTGACGACTTCTTCTACTTTCTCGATTGGCTCAACCTCGACAGGCTTAGCTTCTTCGACTGGCGAAATTGGCTTCTCAACAGTAGATTCTTCGACATGTTTGATTTCAGTGACGACTTCTTCTACTTTCTCGATTGGCTCAACCTCGACAGGCTTAGCTTCTTCGACTGGCGAAATTGGCTTCTCAACAGTAGATTCTTCGACATGTTTGATTTCAGTGACGACTTCTTCTACTTTCTCGATTGGCTCAACCTCGACAGGCTTAGCTTCTTCGACTGGCGAAATTGGCTTCTCAACAGTAGATTCTTCGACATGTTTGATTTC